>OX418223.1:28023839-28212105 GCA_948455865.1 Conomelus anceps
GGCATAACTAATCTGTATATCTGTGGTGCGGACAGTAGTCCCTTGTATAAAAAACAAGTTAGTTCCGCCTTGAGAGTCACCAGAAGCGGTTATTTGGTGTTATAGAAGAGAAATAATAATAATATGGGATGTGATGAATCATATGAGGCTGTCTGTATTGTGAGTATGGTTTCTTGACGGGTGTGGACAATGGAGAAAAATGGATTTTCTAGGCAAAATAATGCAAAGTGACTTGTTGCTGCCTTCTGAAAGACATTCTGAAGCAGAGGGTAAAGATTGTAAGGAAGAGTAGATGCGTAAGACAAGAAAGAAGGAGATGATGACGATGAAAGAGAAGAATAACAAGTAGGAGGAGACTAGCAGAAAAGAAGATGGAGGTGAAGGTGGTTGAGAAGTTGAAGAAGCAGAATAGTTTAATGGAAATGGAAGAATGAAGAAGACGATTATGTATAAGGAGATCTAGGGAAACGCTAGGAGGAAGAGGAAAAGGAGAACAAGGAATGTGAGTAGAGAGGAAATGAATTTGTTGAACAGGAGTGAATTAGAAAGAAGGATGAGGTGTGGGAGAAGAATTTTGAGGAGAAAGTGATCGGAAAAAAGAGACGACAGATAAATGATGATTGTGAGAGACGAAAAAAGCCAACTTGAAGAAAAAGGTGAAAGAAGAGAAAAGATGGAATATGAGATGTTGAAAAAGGATGAGTAGAAAAATGCAAAATAAGAATAAGATAGGTTGAGAAGAGGAAGAAATAATAAATGAAAAGATAGTAAAGCCGATAGAAGAAGAAAAAGGAGACGATGGAGAAAGGTGGAGGAATATTTTTCAACAGCGACCCGACAATTAATTATGAGGAAGGCCGTGATAAATCGGCTAGAGGTGAGGCGTGGAAAGAAGAAAAGAAAAGCAATATTAATAAGAAAAAGACGTGTGGAGAGAAGCGTGAGAAGTTGAACGTCAGCTAATCCTCAATGCCAGTGAAGCAAGCCCCTTGCTCACTGTTATGCTAATCGTGGTGCATATATCGGCCATTCATCACAATTTCCTTATAACTTGGTCACTCGCCTCCTGCTTTATACAGTAGAAGAAAGTTTCAAATACAAACATGTATGGTTCCCTATTGGTAGCATCCGAGTCCGGGATTTATTTATTCGAATATAGTAGCGGATATGCTGTTTTTGTACAATTTTGCTAAGATGTTGTTAGTAATTTATAGGTGGAAAGTTCAATTTCTAGTTTCGGTTAGGTTTTAGATGGAATAAAAATATTGGCATTAATTATAGTACAGTAAATTGAACTTAGAAAATTTATTAAATTTAAATTAGCGGGGGTTTGTCAAGATGGTTTGCAGGTGGAAAGTTCCATTTCCATTGAAAAAAAAAAATACTTTTTAAAGGTTGTTATAGGAGAACGTTGAAAAATTCTAGTTTTCAATCAGACTACTGCACCAAAACAAATGATAAAAATTCTTTCTATTTAGAAGTGATAATTTTGTTATTGCTGGTGATGCTCACATGAGTCTGAAGACTTGTGCGTCGGTAATGAGGTGTATGATGAGAATCATTCATGGCTGAATGTGTTTTGAACCGAAGGCTACAGGAAACGAAGCCAGCTAGAACCCTATCTTATCTCAGACAAGCGCTCCAACCAACTGCGCTATCAGAGCCGCCTAGACGTCATGATCAGTCTGAGTGAATTTTGTTTACTACTAATCAATCAACAAAAATAAACATCAAACTCACAAATAAACTTGGAATAACACTTTTTGAACCTTGGTTTTTCAGTATTTTTGAGACTTCAGCTGACAAGCTGAGTAATAAAACTTAGAATGAAAGTGACACTTAGAATGAAAATAATTGAAACCTATGGAAAAAATCCTGAAAAACGTAGATTCAATGTTCATTCAAGTTTTATTGGTAGTTTTTTCCGAAGGTGATTGGTAGGAGTGTGTTAATAACAACTTTTCCAGTTGTGTGTTAATAATGTTTATGGGAAGAAATATGGTATTCCGATGGTCAAAGTGGTATTTCATTTCATTATTTATTTATTCATTTTATACACAATTTTGTACATTGATTAGTGTCAAAGTATAAGATATATTTTAGTAAATATTTTTATAATTTTTTTTTTAGTTTTTGGCTACTATTTATAATACAACTAACAGAATTAGCCTACAGTTACTACATCTAATAAATACAATATGTATAGTTTTTAATGGAAAAGTACTAATCTATAGTGATATGCTTTTATGCTAAAACAGTATATTCTTCATTTCACTCCAATAATATTTCAATAGGCTTCTTACTTTGAAGAAAAATAATAATTATGAATAACGTATATTCTTCATTTCACTCCAATAATATTTCAATAGGCTTCTTACTTTGAAGAAAAATAATAATTATGAATAACGAGGATGCTTTTACAAAGACCCATTTCAGCCCATTTATACCAATGTTCAATAGATGTGTTATGTACACGACGTACAAGTGTTCTAAGTTTACAGACTTTTGAAATTTTGCAAACGCTACCAACAGCAGGTGTACCAATAGAGCAATCACAATAATTCAACCTTGCCAGGCACTTCCTTCAGTGCAGCCACAATTACCAACTTGTTTCCTCCTCTCATTCCTTCTACAGTATAAACCCGCATTCCCGCAATTATCCCCTCCATGTAATTTCCACGTGAAAGTGAATAGTTTGAGCATTTGAGCGCGACAGTAAATACAGTAATTTGTCGCGCAGAAAACGGAAAACTCCGCCTGTGTTGGCGGGACGATCCATTAGCCGACACTGACAGAGTCGCTCAAGAATTTCGATGCTGGAAAACGCAGCTAAATGTGACCTGTGACCACCTTGCTGCTGGATGCTATAGTGCTGGCCTGCCATCCGTAACAAAAATGTTTTTACCAAAAACACCAATAGTATAGTTCTAAGGTTTAGTTCCAACATTACAGCGTCAAAGCAAAGATATATTTTGAGGTGCAGGGTGATGCAAGTTATATAATGCGTTTCAGCGGCGCCGACTTGATAGAATTTTTGGCGGGGGGGGGGGGGGGAAAGAGGTTGAAGGCATATTGGAGTCAACAGACACCTATTGCCGTTATTGTTGGAACTGACACTGCTTTTAGTAGTTTTTAATTGAAACTTTTCCATTTTTATTAACTAATAAATAATATTCACTTACCAGGAAGACAAGCACGAAATTCACGTATAGAAAGAAGTGATGCCGACCGCATTCACTATCACCAGTCAACTGAAATAATTTTGGCTACTAGGCTACTAAATTCATTCTGTAGTGGGACTGTCAGACATAAAAAACAATATTGATTCTGTATGAGAAAATGTTTTGCGAATTATTGTTTCTACTGACTCATTTCCGGTGTTGTTGCCATTATTTAGGCAAGGTCCAGAAGAGTAGGATCTAGGCAATAGAAACAATAATTAAGGATAAACATCAAAAGGATAAAATCATAGGCAACTTGAAATACAATACTAGATTATACATAAAAATCAACACTGTAATTGAACATTCAAATGGCATTATAAGGCACAGAAGAAAACTACTTTAAACATGTCTGGACTGTATCTAATGTGTAACAAACAAATCAGACGTCTATGCTTTGTGGAAGTCAGATAATTTATGCTTTGTCAAAGTGAGAAAACTTTACATTAGCTAGGCAGCTCTATCGTTTTGTAGGGCGTTCTTTTGGGCTGATTGGAATCTAATAATGTAATTTGAAAAATTCAGTACTTGACCAGTTTTATTTGATTTTCTTTGACAAAAAGAAAATGGCGGGGGGAGGGGCAAAATGTATGCACTGCCCCCCTCCCCCACCATTGATTATGGGGGGCAGAAAGTGCCTTGACCCCCCAAAGTCGGAGCCACTGAAGCGTTTTTGTGTAGATGTTAGAATAGTAAGAGGTGATACAAAGAACAGAGAGTTTGGCAAAACTTTGCTAAAGATAACACTAATGCTTATCTGAATTGCATCTGCCTGATATCTACAGCATCTTGCATTTCAGGTTAGTATTAGAGTTGTCATAAAATTAGCGTTCTGCACAAACTCTATTGTTACATATTAATGTGAAAATTATGTTGGACTATACTCATTATCTTGAAGTCTCTCAGAAAACTGTAGCTTGAAAATAAAAGCCTCAGCTGCTTAGACCATACAAAACCTTCTACAATGCAGCCAATGAACCAAAGGTTCTGCACAAAGTCAATGAAAATATTGAGGAATATGAACTTTTTACTAGTTCGTTTCTTTATTTTTTAGTAAATAATGATTTTTGCACAGTTTGAGGATTTTGTTCTTATTGGAAGTTTTGTTGGTGTAGTAGTGATGAAACTTGACAAATAAATAAATTAAAATAGGAAAAAAGGATAAGTTTTTCAAATTCGTCCTGTTTAAAGATTTATTTGCATTAGGAGTGTTGCTACTGAATTGTTAGTACAGTAACTAAATAATACTCTTTGCTAAGAATGAAACTTTATTTTTAGCAAAAGAGCAAATAAAGTAATTTTTCAACTCAAATTTCACTTTCACCTCGCGTTTTTAGTGCTCCCTTGAATATTTTAAAAAATTATATCCTGTAAGTGGAATTTAAATGCACTCAAGATGAATATTGCACTAGCACACAAGCTTGGATTTGCTGATGCAAAATTGTTAAACACTTCTATAAAACAGTATTTTTCATGTATGTGATTTTTTCGTATATTTGTGAGCATTTAGAAATAGTTTTATATTTTGTATTTCAAATTTAATAATACTAATTATTTTTATTATTATTATTATTATTATTATTATTATTATTATTATTATGCTTTTACGGCCACAGGGGACCACTTTAAGTTCTGACATGGCTAATTCTTTCGCTTCTTCCAGATGTTGATGTTGTTGTTTCTTCCAGAGTTTATGCAGTTCTTCCTGTGCTTTTCTTTTGCCAGAAATTCCTTAAGGCTACAGATCTTCTTAGCCTCTCTGTATCCGATATCACCATGTTTTTTTGTTCTGTGTTCTGCATCCGACATCACCATGGTTTTTTTGTTCAATAATTAATGACAATTCAACTTAAATTGTGAATAGAAAACTTATTTTCATTTTTTCTCATTTGAACAAACTCTGTTGGAGCAGTTTGGAAATTTCTGTTTCAGTGGTTACAATGTTAAGCACAAGTCACAAAATTTTCCTCAATCGACAACAGTGTTTTCCACGTTTACGAAAACGCTTTGAACAACACGAACAAAGCGGTCATTTAGGCGAGTACAAACTACCTAGGCGCGTACCTAACCTTAACCTTACCCGTGTACAAACAACAATGCTTGTTTCAAGTCAGAACCAGTGCTGCCAACTACTATAAAGCGAGCGGAGCGAGTAACTAGCGTCCGACGCTTTAACAAGAACTTCCGGTCTTCTGGTTCTCTCTCTTCTTCCTTCTCTCTCCAGTTCTTCTCCGAAGTGGAGAACTTTGCCATCTTCTTCTTAGTTTCACGAAGCTCAGATTCGTTGTACCCGGTACCGACGTCCAACCTGCTATGACTCAACGTCGTTATAAATGTACTTTAATTAATGCATGCCTCGCGTCTTCGTGTCGAATAGCGGAAATTATTCACTGTCTATGGCTTGTTTGAACCGATAATTAACCGAGCAAAGCGAGCACTAGTGGAGAGTACGAAGTAGCCCTCCTCTCTTGCTAGGGAGGCAGAGCTGGTTACGGTAGGCTTTAGCACATAAACAGGCAGAGAAGACTCGAATGCTTGCATTATACTATATAGTGTATTCTATAGTGTTTTCTATATAGTGTGTACTAATAGTGTATTCGGCACAATACAGGGGAAACTATTCTCATTAATCATGCTTTGGCAAGTTATTCTACTTATTCAGCTAAGTCCTACTCATCCTTCCTAAACGTCTCCAACTTCATCATCTACTCCTCCATTTTTTCAAACTTCGCAGTTTCATGTAGATACATCACAATCATATTATCGTTATCAAATTGCATCTTATATTCATATCGTTGAATAATACTTTAGCTTCGATTTATAAAATTCATAGAACAATAATTACAGTACTTATATATTTTCAACTATCATAATCTAGAATCCAAGAGTGTGCATTTTGTAATCTACATGAATAAAGTAAATAATTTAACCTTTAATCTTTAAGAATTTTTGGTTTTCCTTCTTCGTATTCTACTTCCTACTTTCTTTTTCCTCTCTTTCATACTACCTTTCTTATACTACCTTTCTACTTTCCTCTTCATATACCTATCTGGTTCAACTACTATTTTTTCTTATCTTATTCCTTCTTTTCCTTCTCACACCAACACTGTACAGTACCTTCTTAGTAGGCCTACTTCGGCTACGTCTACTTTGTTTCTTTCACTTGTTATTGTTTTTCTGCTGCAAGATAAAACGTTAGAAATATCTGCGAAAAATTATCGTATCGCGGTCGCAGGCCCTAGCCCCGAGATGAAGGCAGACTGATCATATTATTTTCTGCCGTACGTGTGTGTCCGTTCGGTTCTGAAACGGTGTATAATCGTATGAATAGGAGGATAGCAAGAACGAACATTTAACTTGTTAGAAAACCAGCTCTGGCAGGCAGCTAGTGTGTTCTTCTATCTTCTCACACATCCAACTCTTTCATTCTCTCTCACCTCTCTATCGCAGCGACCATGGCCGTGCCCGTCAAGCCTTCGCTGCCATCTCATTATCGTTGTCCGTTTATAATTCGAAAGTATTTCGCACTTTGTTGCCTTGACCGGCCGGTCGGCGGGGCCTATCAATTTTCAACTTTGTGCCTCAACTTTTTTCAAATGTTGATGAATCTTAGAGCCTTATTATACAGGGCCACTTCAGTCGCCGTCGCGCGCGACCGCGACAGATGTTTAGGCAAGCCACTTTCAGCAATACATATTGTATGTTGAATACTTTTCCTGTAATGTGATTCAAACTTTTAAATAAATTGTAGATTGATATAAAACAAGATCTGTAGCCCTAACATTGATTGCCTAATAGAACGTCCTTGGAAACCTACTGGGGGTGGCGGGGGCTTTGACACCCCCTCCGTCAGTGTGCCCCCAGAATGTGGAAAAGTAGATGGAATTTTAAACGGGGACTAATTATTGCATGCTATCTTTATGAACATCGAAGGCTGTCTGTGAAACATTTCAACGGTTGTGACGTCTGACGTCATTACACAGAATCGGACGCTCTTCGGGTGTAGGATCACCCATGACTACCAACTACCAAGTTCAAAGTTTCATAACAGTTTGCAGAAACTGCAGTCAGTGAAATACTACGATAGTACTATGATTCTGGGTTTTTGTTTAATTATTTATTCATTCATTTAACTAAAGTACAGTCAATGTGAATACAACAGGCTATTACCTAAAACTGCTTTTCACAACACTTTAAAGTAGGATCAAAATCTTAGGTTAGGTCGCTGTTTTACTTAAAATTTCACATTGAAGCACAATAATTATTCACAATCATGTCTTTTGCAGATAAAGAATATTTTTTTTTCATTTCAAACAAAGCGCTATCACAGTCCGAAAAAAATGATATAATTTGGAATTTTGACATTTTTAAGCCAAAAATATTCACTATTTTCACTCATTACCATAGTTACGCGCCATATACCAAAAACGAACAGTTCTGGGCCAGTTTTGTATCAAAATTTGATTCAGTTCAAGGCGTTTTGTATCAAATTTTTGTATTAAATGTAGTTGGGTGAAAGTAAGAGTTCACCCAAAATTTGATTCCTACCAAACCTACCTTGACCCCTACCTACTCAACCTTATCAAATCTGAGTTTTGTATCAAATGTAGTAGGGCAAACCAGCAATGCTGGCACAGCGTGCATAAATGCATTTCCACGTCCAATTTTAAAATCAACTGACCCTGAAATGTATTAGTTTTGATTAAAAACTGGCCTTGAACTCTTAATTGCCCCTACTTATGATTAATTATTTTGAACTCAATGTTCACGGCTGATAGACATAGTGAGAGAAGTCTGAAGTTGTTAAAGTAGGTGGTGAAAGTTGACATCAACGAAATTACTTTTTTTATCCAACGTTTTTTCAAATTTATACTTGTCAGTCATCAACCAATAAGCAAGCTTATATCCCTTGATAATAATTAATTAATCAAAAAACTTGAATCAAATTCACTCAGAGCTGAAACTACATTTTTTGTTCTATTTTTTATATTCTTAATCATTTTTCTTATCTTGCAAAATTCGAGTTGAATCGGAGTGAACTGTGTTTTAACTGATGAGTTGATAAATTGATGAAGTCCATAATAAAATAGAATTCGAATTTACGAATTTTTATAATTGAAAATTTGAAATCATAAATTGAATTAAATTTGATTTTATAATTGAAAAATGATAAATTCTAGTTGAATTCGCGTGAAAATTTTTTTTGTATTTAATAGCTTATGATAAAATTGAAATGAAGTAAACTATTGAATCATTGATTTAAGAAGATATTTTTGTAATGCACTTGAATTCAACTACTGATGAATTTACAGAGTACAGAATAAGATAACATAGTCCTTTTTCAGAACAAGCTTCTACATCAGAGAGTCTAAAGTTCAACTTCAATTCTCAAATTAGTAATTGCAAATGAATCGCATCTGAGTCTGAGAGTCGAACGCTGAGGGAAAAAACTGGCATTACATTGTTGAGCGAATCGGGCATGCAGTCCACGTAGCCGAGGAGGCTCGTTAGAACGGTCATATTCGACTGATAAGAATAGATTTGGGCCGAGATTTTCGAGTGTGGAACGCCAAATGGAGAACGGAGGATGGCCGAATAAAGGAGACCTTGAATAATACATGAGAGCCACATTTAAGGACTGCTCGAGAAGGAGAAAGATCGGCCGATAGCCGGAAGAAGGTCAACGACAGTCTTGTCTGCAGCAGAAGCATGGCATGGCCCCCTATCTAGTCACTACTACTCAGGCCAACTCACCTAGTATAGTAGGCAAATCCTAGACACTCTTCTCCGCTGCTTGTCCAGGTACAAGCTAGTCCACGAGGTGGATGTTCATTACCGAATCCTGATTCTGTAAATGTCATGGACATAGGGGGAACGTAAATTTAGCGAGAAGAGTGTTTAGTTGAAAGTAGAAAGAGTGGAAAGTATAAGAACCAAAAATATATTGAGAACCAAAAATTATCAAAAACTATGAGTGCTTGCACATTGGAATGTCTACTACTAGAGGATAGTTACTATAGCAAAATAAAACACATCATGTGGAATGGTGGTATTGCACAGTGGAGTGTCCACTACTAGAGGATAGTTACCATCCCAAGATCAAACACATCATGTGGAATGGTGGTATTCACACTGCTCCAATCTGTCGTACACTACTTCAATGCGTGTTAGATTTTGTTAGAGATTAATTTTTATCATAGAGCTGCTCAAAATTATTGATGCAGGTGCTATACTGTGCAAGCACTCTCAAGTTTTAATCTTCTAATAAATAGCTTGAGTCCTAATTTATAATGTTGTACAATGTTTTCAGAAAACATTTCCAAAAAAGAAACTTTTTAGAGCTTTTTCAAATTTGTTTGGAGAAATTGTCAACTTCTTTGCTTACAGAAGTTTTTTTTTATATTTCAGATGATAATGAAAAGTTTGGGAACGAATAGTGAAAAATAGGAAAATAGTTTCTTAAATTATTTTGCTTAGGGTTTTGTCTCTAGGGACATTCTAGATTAGTTGAATAAAAATATTTTGCAACCTCAATAGTTTGAAAAATAATTGATAATAGAAGGGACAACCTGGATTGGATATTGTCTATACAGTATTTTCAATTTTCAATTTCTTCATGCAGGAGGTTTCTTCTCAAGCTTCAATTTTACTAGATTTCTGCTTACATCAATTACAGTATCGTGTAATACTCAATATTAATAGATTTCTGCTTACAGTATCGTGATCATATCTTATGCAGATATTGAAATTAAAGTTCCAAGTATCTAAGTATTAGTAATTATTCTTTATGTGGCTACGTTCCATTCTATTTTCCTATTTTCTAATATTATTAGAACAAAATTTTCTACTTCATATTTGTTATCAGTTTACTTACCTCATTTCTTGACGATTTAATCATTTTAATTTTGGTTATTTATAAAGGCTACCTATTCAGGCTACCATTTTGAACAGTAACTGAACTGTTTCTTTCAATTTTCAAGTTATCCATGATTATAGATAAAATTTAGAGCTTCTTTCAAGATGAAATTGTTATCAGAATTGATTCCTGTTTTCTTTTGAGTAGCCATTTCTAGCCTTATTCAATTTCTCAGCATATTAACAATAATTATTTCAAATCAACAAAAATTACTGAACATTCACCAATTTTACAGTAACTAAAATTTACTGGAAATTAACTGAACTGAACATAAATTGAAATTTGCCATTTTGAATTAGTTCACTGGGCGCTGGAAACTTTCAATCTCAGCTGACTTTTTCAGAAGAAATGACCAGTAATATCTGTGGTAGTATATTTCAAAGAAAAAATTGGTTATCTCCCCACCGATAATTTTTATAACTCTGGCTCTGGGAGTGAATTCAACAAAAGTATAGCCGACACTGATTGCTTTCAGGAACTGGAAGCGTGATTGTGTTATGGACAATTTTTTTACTGTTGATCATTAAGCGAAGAAAGGAAGGATTTCATTTAACTTACGGTCGTTCACCTTGTATTGGCTCGTAATGTAAACGTATTTTGTGTCGTCTATTCACTTTTTAGCGGCGATTTTTACCATTTCAGATGAATACCTTTCTGCTATACATTATCAGTTAGTTTGTACATTTTATTTTCTTTATTCTCACGTTCCTTTGTTGCATTCAGGAACTGCTATTATTTGTAAATTGAAAACGTTCACAATACAATTCAATTTTCTATTTTCAAGCTTATTGCTGAGCCCAGCACGACTTCTATCTTATTTAACATTTTTCATCTTGACTTTGGTTCATTGGTATATCTGAGTTAACTTCTTGACTTTCAAACCTGGAACTCATTTTTACATTTTTCTTGCAAGTTATCTTGGATGCACAAATAAAATACAATTCATTTGTATTCAACTTCTGTTGTTTCCCTGCGTTTTGAATCACCAATTTCTTCCAATCGTTTTGATTTTAGTTGAAAAAGGTAAAATATCCCATTTATTCTTCTTAATGTTCCTAGCATAATGTTCATAGCTCGTGTATTGTGGGAGTCCACTTCCCCAGCATGTCTAAGTAGTAAGCTGCAAAAATTGCAAGTTATCTGTTTCGATTTTGTTTTTTTAAATTTAAATACTATTTATTTTACTATTGAATATCATAAATAGTGGAAGATGCAGATCTCTCTTGAATGATCTCTTTTCAATATTGTAATGTAAAAGGCATAAGTTTTGTCCTGTGAAGATCGAATTTCTTGTTATTGAAATTCTATTTAAACGTTTGTGTCATGAGGGCAATAATGGGTTTATCCCGGTGCTCTCACATATTGTAAATTCAATAAATAAATGCCAAAAATATGCTTCATTGACAACATTGGTTGGAAATTGCACGGGTGCAAACCTGTGCGTGACAACCGGAAGCACTTCAGACATTATCTTTTCAGTAAACCCTTTCCTTATTTTCAGTTTCTTTCATGGTACTATATCATCAAGCTGCTTTTGAATTTTTTTGAAAAATATCACATTCGTTATATTTAATGTAATTTATTTTAAGACTTTCATAGCTACTTTAGTACTAGTGTAGCATTAATTCAAGCTTATGTATTAACTATTTTATTAACTATATATTACTCAGAAATTCCCTAAAATTAACATAATAAATAAAATGAAACACACCAAATAAGACTTAGAAGAATTTAAAAAAAAATTATTTAAACATAAATTTAAGAATATTTTCCCTAATTAAGCTAATATATTTGTATTCAAGCCTATTGATAATTTCCTAATAAAGCTAATATATTTGTAATTTGTATTCAAGCCTATTGATAATTCTTGAGGAATTCCTTCTGTCCCCACAATCAAGTTTTCCTGATTTGTTGTTACTAAAATGTTTCCCATATTTATTTATTATATTCAGCATGTGGCTTTACTTGACTAAGGACAACTTGCACACTGCATAGCTACAATATTATTGTGTAGCTACTAATATTGTTAACACCAAGTTCACCCCTGATATGGTTGTATTCCAGCCTAATATTTTTTGTTGGGGGGGGGGGGGGGGGTTCTCAGTTCCAGAAAATAAATTTTCAAGTACTGTATTACTAAAACTCTCAGACGTAGTACTGTTTCATCGACCTATATTGACTACGCGTCATTTACTGCAATGCATATTATTGCACTTGAAATTTCACAGCTGTTAATAGAAAGGGCAATGTTTTGAAATTTGACATGTTTGCCTATCTCGGGTAGCATGCCAACAGGTCTATTAGGCTGACCTAGCTAAATATGCAACGGTAAAATTATGAAAGGACAGAAAAAGCCAAACCCAGTTTAGACAACTTGCGAGTGTAGTGTACTACGTTGTGCTTTCAGCAGCAGGCGCTGGCGTCGTCATTCTAGCCGTACTAATGGGATTTGCAACTTGGAAAAGGTTAATGTTTGCTGCTAGTACTGTAGTTGGAAGTAACTTTGTCGGTGCATTTCTGATGCCTTTATGTTTATGCGTTATGTTCTCGCTTTGCATAAAATAGTCTAGATTAGCCAGGAGAGGAATCGGTGTGGTTAGGAGGGAGCACCAAAGTGGGTTATGATAACTTCATAACTACAATAAATGAATTTTTCTGTCAGCTTCCGTAAAAACGTTCAATTGAAGCTAGAATTTTATCTCAATTATAAAATATAGTTTCGTATTAAATTTTTTTTAAATTTATTTAATATTATAAACTATCTTTAACTGTTTGTGTTTCATTTCGAGTAAACTTTTAAATTGATAGTCATAAAATGAAAAAGATTTTGATCTTTTTTAGCAAATCTAAATTTTTAATCTGTGTTAACGTCAACGTTTTGGACAATGTAACATTTCCAAAATTTGTGAAGAGAGCTGTTCTGGATTTGAGTCTGTTGCTCCTTCACATTCATCGTACTTTTGTCACAATAAATAAATAAATAATTCTGTACTTCTCTTTCTACACATCCTACTTGAATTCTAAAAAATATGTGAGTAATTGATTACATATTATAGAGTGAAATTGATCAACCTTGTGTTATATGCTAAAATTTATTGAATTGCTGAAAGGAATATCAAAATTTATTGTCTTGAAAAGATCATCCCAATTGAATTTTGATAGCAAAATGTGGAAATGATGTTTGTTATTTAGAATTATTTTTTTTGTCACCTGTTAACAAACAGTACCGTACTGTAGTTACTAATTTTGTTATAATAGAATACGCTTTTAATTATTAATCTAAATTGCGGATGTATTATGTACGAAAAGTAATAAAGCACTAATGTAGTATTTTTTGATAAGTGGATTGAGTTTTCACTCAAAATCGTTTTGATTATGAAATGAGATTTTTAATGTTAGAACCCAGAATGTCTGTTTGATTTGTGATGTTTGCTTTGACTTGAAAACCAATTTATTTCAATAGCCAATAAATAAAACCTTAGGATAATTATGATACTGATTTAATATAAATTAAAACTGATTTAAATTATTCTTTCTATCTTTATTAAGTTTAGAATCTAATATTTCCAAAATTTTAGATACTTGATAGTAGACCTATAAATAATCTGTTTACAGGGCTAAAATTCTATGATATTGAAGTACAAGAAGATCAATTCTATCAACTTTTTAATAGACCGGCTTCAATATCCCTGTTGGTCGTTCATTAATTTACTGTTTTTGATTGCATTTAAGCTCTGGTTTTTCCAACACTTTAATGATAAAATAATACAAATTTCAAGTGTGAATTACATCTTTGGGTAGCTGGCTTTACTTGTGAACAAACTTGAAAATGATTGTGGTTTTGTTTATTTAGTAACTTTGTGATTGGGTTTTTCGCATTGAATTTTAATTGCAATTTTGTTTGTCATAGTCACTCAGAGATTGAATATTCAACTTTTAATGCAAATTCTTT
This sequence comes from Conomelus anceps, assembly GCA_948455865.1. Classification (NCBI taxonomy): domain Eukaryota; kingdom Metazoa; phylum Arthropoda; class Insecta; order Hemiptera; family Delphacidae; genus Conomelus; species Conomelus anceps. Next base: position 28,037,929 of record OX418223.1, read on the forward strand.
AACTTTGTAATAACAAACAAGCTTGTAATCTAAAAAAAAAGAAAAACTAATCGAATAGTTTGGGGGGTGAACTAAAAATCCTAATATGTCTTCTATTAAGAACCTTCACTATAGTTGTTCCTTGTCATCCAACACCTATCAGAGAAAGATAGGTATTGTTAGGAAAGATAGCTTTCCCATAGGAAAGATAGCTGTTGTAAGATAATTTTGTTCTCTCAAAAAAGCACTTTAGGAAAGGGAAATATGTTGAAAAAACGTATCAGGTGACGAATTTATGAGATCCAATGGGTCTTTTTCGACGATAACGTTTTCAGGCTATTATCTAACTAGTTTGGGTCGTCAATCGTCTTTCGTTTAGGAAAAAAAGAGGACACCGCTGAAACCCGTCTCTATCGATTGCCTTATTAATTCGATCTGGTTATATATACTCTAGCTCTAGCCTAGTTGTTGTGTCTAGTTCGGCCAAGGGCGGGTCAGTTGTAGTATTATGGATGTACCTTCTAGCAGGTTTGGTCTACATATAAAGTGTGGGACTCATGTGAGCTTTCAGACTTACTTTTACCAGACCTTTTAGTTTTCTATCCCCAATTCATCTCTTCCTCCACCTATAATAACTCATTCATTAATTTTCCTTACTTTTAATTCATTTACTTTTTCATATCCTAGAGAAAAATATACATATATAATTTATAAAATATGTATGTACTTTTTGTCCACAGCTTTTGTGAAAAATAAAGATTTGTCTACTGTTACCAAACTCTGTGTTTTATAAGTGGAGTATTGAGCTCGGCCAAAAAGCGTCGTTGCCAAATGGGCTGAAATTTCGATCTCAACTTTGAGTAATTAAATCAGTGATCTAAATTTAAAATTACACCCTCAACATTTTCGGTCCTGACTTAAAAAATGGTATGGTTGGAGGCTCACAAGGAAATTTAACTTTTTCAATAAAATTCAAGTCACAAAAATGTAGATTTTTCCAAAAATCATTTCGCTTAGACTTTAGGATGTAATAGAAAGGGTGAAATTCGTATCAAAATGAAGGGAAGAATGTGAAGGTTCTATTGGGTTTTCAACTATTTTCATCCAATAAACATTTATTTTAATAAATGAAAATTTTCGTCAATGTTCGAAATCTTACCCCATTTGGCTCTAATGATTTTTTACCGGCGAAGAACTCCGGGTCTTGATTCAATGATTCAATGTTTTCTATGACGCTTGTCATAATTTACACTTCTAGTGTAAATGACGACTTTTTATATTGATTTTCCATTTTTACCATAATTAAATTACCATAATTAAATCTCATATTTATCTATCTCTCTCATGCTACATTTCTCACTCTTTTATATTATTTTGTTCTTTTTTCCATAATTGCATACCTAGAGTAGGAATCAACTTCAATGTCTTCTCTTCGTTAGTCTGAAATGCCAGAATAGTCAGGAGGTATCTTCTGTTCTCATATTTCAGAAATAAAATGAAAGTTTTATTTAAAAATAGTAAATTTCTTTTATTCCGTAAACTTTATTATATAATGTACTGGTTTTTGATAAATTTGTACTTACTCCTCCTCTAAACACGTACTTGTTCCTTATTAGAGGATTAATTTTTAGAGGAATTTGTTTGTACAGGTTTTTTCTGAAAATAAATATACTGAATTGAATTAAAATACCGACCTTCTTTACTTTATATTTCATTTTTCTATCAAACATATGTCTATTTATTCTTCTTTTCCTTAACCGTCTCTTAAAATCCTTCTTGTTCGACTTTCTATTCTCTCGCCCTTTTTTGAAATCCTTCCTTCATCCTGAACGTTTGCATTCAAATCCTATTTTATCCTCTCCTTTCTCACTTTTCTTCACATATTGCTAATCAGTTTTCTCCTTGTAACCTCATTTCACTCCACTCTTCTTTTTACTAAATCTAGTATCCATTCTTCTCTTATTCCTACCTTTTCTTTTCTCCTTTTCCTCCATGATTGCTCTCCTCATTTTTTATTTTCTTTACTTTCTCCTTTCAGCCTCATTTCTCCATTCTTTTTTTACTAAATTCACTCTCCATTCTTCTCTTATTCCTACCTTTTCTTTTCTCCACGATTGCTCTCCTCATTTTTCTTATTTTCTTTACTTTTTCTCTTTCTCCTTGCAGCCTCATTTCTCCACTCTTTTTTTTTACTAAATTTACTCTCCATTCTCTTATTCCTACCTTTTCTTTTCTCCTTTTTCTCCATGATTGCTCTCATTTTCATTACTTTTTCACTTCCTACCCGTCTCCCCCTTTTCCTTCTGTTATTTTACTTCTGTCCCACTTCAATTACTGCCTTTTACCCTTTCAATTCCACTTTTTAACTGTTCAATTTTTTTTCTTCATCGCCATTACTATTTACACATTTTCATTAACAGCCCTATACATCATCATCATCATAATCTGTTCCTCCTCTCTTTCGCTGTCCTCTATCATTGAAACCACCTCTGCCCCACTGCCAAGCATCACACAACCCTAGTATCCTACACTACATCCTATCGATAATCTTCCCACTTTCCCTTCTGGAGCTCTTGAGTTATCTATCGCCTTGAACGATATTATTTTTTACTCTGTAACCTTGTTTGAAAATTTATAGACCGCCATCATTGTTATGCGTACGCGGCCCATTATGTAACTGTCGTTCTGGTTTATTAATGGTTCTATTAACCGTAGACAACGTTGGCACGCTCATGCGCCCTAGTGCGCACGTTTATCCTTTTTCTGCCCGCATCAGATTATAGTCGTCGTCGCGTCGCGTCGTGTCTTGTGGTAGAAGGTACACTTCACGGCACAAGGTAATGCAGGGCAGAGAAGAAACTCGGAATATCATCAGTGCGCGCCAACTGAATTTTATTATTATTTATGGCCACGCCCTTGTCGTACGTTAATGTTAATTCCCTAAGTTACGGTTTCTGTGTTGAAAGCACTCTCGACACTTGCGACTAAACGCAGTACGGCAGCCGCTTGTGTGACGCACCCATCTCGACAGTGACACTGTCTGAGGGAGAGAGTTAGAAAGAGTGAGTGTGAGTGTGTATGAGGAAGGTGGACGCACATGTGCGGACTATTGTTATGTCTTCTTACGGGCCAGGTTGTGTGGTTGGAAAATATTGTTACCACAAACCCCACACATTGCTGGAATTGAGAAAGGGTTAGAAAATGAATGGGTGGATTTATTCATTTCGTTTTAGAGGTGTGGTAGCTTCACTAAAAAATTATTCTTTGGTAATGATATCTGATGATATTAAGGTGTCTATATAGTATAAGTTAAGAAATTATGCCTGATACAATTATTCAGAAGGGAGCTGGAATCACTTGTAAATCTTTTTAATGTATTATTGTCATATCTGATGATAATACTTCATGATAATGTATTATTGTCATATCTGATGATAATACTTCATAAAAGTAAGAAATTATGCCTGATAAAATTATTCAGAAGGGACCTGGAATCACTAGTAATTCTTTTTAATGTATTATTGTCTTATCTGATATCACTTTATAAAAGGTTCAAGTTACAGAAATTATGTCTAGTTGTCTAGTACAAGACAACAATGCTGGAGTCACTTGTAATGTGTTAGCATGTAACGAACATTTTACATGCATTATAATGCATGTAAAAACAATAATTTGGGAGCAACTGCGTCTAGAATCTAGAAAATAAAGGATGGTAATCTTTGATTGATCAAGGATGAGAAATTAGAATAGGCTACAGTTATTTATTTGCTTTAGTTCAACAGCTTCTATAAACCTACTTCCCAAATTCCAACTGTGAGTTATCCCTAATGTGATATTATCTAAGATATTGTTTTAGTTCATAGGCTACTTAGGGAAATTTGTAGCCAACTTGAAAAACATTGATACGAACTCAGAAACGGCCAAATCTCTCTAGGCAACTAAACCTAAAAACGAATCTTTTGAAAGTTGTGTTTCTCCTTTCATTTAAAAGTTTTTTCGATTTTTTTAATTCATTTCATTATAAATCTACACTTCTTTATTTGTATTATCACTGTAATATTTCTATTTTCAACAGTTTTTCAAACATATAATCGAAACTTGTAATTGAAAGCAAGCAATCGAAAATCGACAAGATGTAAATTGAACGACTTGCAGTCAATTTTTAATTGTGAATGAATAATATTTGTACTCCCACTTGACCTAAAAACGCAACTTTAGAAATTTTTATTTCTCCTTTCATTAAAAAGTTTTTCGATTTTTTTCATTCATTTCATTATAAATCGAGACTTCTTTATTTGTATTATCACTATAATATTTCAATTTTCAACACTTTTTCAAACATGTTGCGAGTACAATTGTGAGGCCAAGAAGTGTGAGTACAATAATTCTAATCATTATTATTTATTCACAATTGAAGATTGACTGAAAGTCGTTAAATTTACATCAAAAAGTTAATATTAGCAACGCAGAGCGTTATGGAACAAGAAATCCAAGAATGTAACTGATCTCTATTTTTTACAAATTTTTCACCAAATAAACGGTACTTTTTTGTGCTTCTGTAAGTCATGACATATTGTTAATATTCAGGAAAGTAAATAATTTATTTTTTTTATTTTTTTTTAATGGATATTTTGTTTAAGGCTATCTATTTAGGGAATCCATTTTTTTCTTCATTACCGGTACTGAAAGTTATATTAAGATATTATTATTACTATTACTGTAAGTTATGGCATATTATCGATATTCAGCAGAGTGAATGTGAATCATTATCATATTTCGTTTTTTTTCCTAAATAGATTGTTTTGTTTAGGGGAATCTATTTTCATACTTGATGTTTTATGCTGTTATATTGTATACACCTACAATCTATTCCAGTTTTGTTTATCTTCTCACAAGACCTAGATTTTAAAACTCTATAGGTGTCATCTTCAGTTGTTACTTCTGGCACCACTGAAGTTACAACCGAGGTCTTGTGAGCCGCAGCAGGTATCTATTCGCGATCGTGAAAATACGAGGCCTATCCGGGAAGTGATAGCCGCGAGCCAGATAGATAATCAATCATATAGATAAGCTGCGTTCTCGTAGGTCCTGTTTGTAACGGTGACCGATTAGATTGGCCAGCAAAAAAGACACTGTTCTCTGCTGAAAATCACATCCCGGTGGTTCGGAACCCACCTAAAACTGCAGGTCCAACTCATAAATCACCATCATCCAACTCATTACCCACGCACAAGTCTAAAACCTATGTGGGCTTCATCCTCGAAAAAAAAATCAATCAGATTAGATAAGCAACGCTCTCCTGGACCCTCTCTGTAAGGGTGACCGAATGGATAGGCTAGCAAAAAAACTCTGTTCTATGATGTAAAATCACTTCCCGGTGATTCAAAGCCACCTAAAATTGTATGTTCACTATGTTTCCAATAACAGGGCTTAAGCGGCGAGATGAAACTACCCGTAACGGTCTCCCCACCAATAATAGTCCTACGCATTCACTTTTTCTTATAATATACGATATAATAATTATGGTCTATTCAAAAAATAATTGAATTAATTCATTCTTCAAACTATATAATATCACAGGAGCACCAAGTATGGAAATAGTCACGAAAACAAAATAATCCATTTACAAAAATTCAATCCATCATTGAAATTATTTAACTCAGAATAATTGCTTTTAAATCCGGGATGTTTGAATTCATGGCCTTTTGTGGCTGCTTATTCTGGAGTTGATTCAAAAATGAGTGCCTCTACTAATTACTAAGCAACAATAATGTAGAAAGCTCTATTTCAGTCCGTGCAATGATATAATTACTGAGATTTTTATCGGTGGACTAGTTACAGTTATATAGATCTGATCCCTAATGTCAGCTCTGCATGCGATTAGAATGTTGAAAGTTATTGTTACAAGTAATGATTCAGACATTAATGAGACTGGGCATGAAATAGGCTAAACTTGATTTTATACAAGTTAAAATACTCAAGTACAGTGTAATAGGTTAAGATTGGGTAATGACGGATTTTTGGTTCTTTTATGATGTCCCCAGTAGGAGAAATAAATATTTCTATTATAAATATCTAGGTTGACTTTAATAGGTTAAGATTAGTCAATGGCGGATTTTTGGTTCTTTTATGATGTCCCCAGTAGGAGAAATTAATATTTATATTATAAATAACTAGGTTTACTAAACAAGGTTAAGATTGGGCATTGAAGGATTTTTGGTTCTTTTATGGTGTCCCTAATTTAAAGAAATAGAAATTAATATTTCTATTATATACATATCTAGGTTTACTTTACAAGGTCAACATACTGAAGTACAGTATAATAGGGGAAGATTGGGCAATGACGGATTTTTGATTCTTGTATGATGTTCCCAGTAGGAGAAATTAATATTTCTATTATAAATATCTAGGTTTACTTTTCATAATAAGTTAGATCATCCTCAATCAGTTTTCCATAGTATATAATTTTTTTGAATATTGAATATTTATTTATTCGCCATGACAAATACAATCATAAATCGAGAAATAATGAAAGAAATCAAATACATAACAATCATAAATCATAAATATAAACTAGCAGTATAAATAATACTGAAACATAAAAATCTTTTATGCATTTATGGAATCACCAGCAAAAAGAAAACTTTGCCCGCTGGTGACCGTTGCGGTTGAAACAATAAAAAATATTCAATATTGCATCATTCCTGAGGTTAAACTTATGAAAAAGCTGTGTTTTCAGAAATTACTTTTATCCTTAAATTATATTTTCTAATGAAAGGAAATAGTTGTCTGTTATCCAGTCATTAATTGTTTTATTACTAATTTTATTTTCCAGATTGAAAGGCAATATATTTATAAACTTGCTGCATATATAAATTAACTGTCTTCTAACTACACTCAATTTCGTTTGATAAACTTTGTATTTATAGGTTGTATTTGGTCTAAAATTGTATTGAGTTTTATTAATTATTGAAAAATTGTTTTTATACTTAATAATATATTTTGCTAAACTTTTTAAGTAAAGTTGTCTTACAGACATTACATTAAATTCCTGAAATAATAAATTAGTTGGATATATTCTAGGTTTATTTAATATTGTTTTAATAATATATTTTTGGGTAATAAATAAGTTATTTATGTGGGTGTCAAAAGCTCTACGCCAAATCGTTATCCCATATTCCAAGATGGATTGCACCAGTGCAAAATATATAGTTTTTAAATCCTGCAGTTTCAGTATTTTATTAATTTTATAAAATTTATATGAAATATATTTTAGTTTTTTGCATAGAAAGGCAATGTGAAATTGCCATTTCAAGTATTCGTCAATAATTATCCCTAAATAAAATAAGTGATTTAATTGAGCTACAAGCTTTTTTCAGATACAGTACGGTACTATATTGTGCTTCTGTAAGTCATGACACATTATTGATATTCAGCAAAGTAAATAATTACATTTCTTGATTTTTTTAATGGATTATTTTGTTTAGGGTTATAATCTCTGTAACTCTATAAATATATTTTATAGTATTTGATTATAAAGTTCATAATCACATTAGTCATCTCTTTAAATAATTCAAATAATTTCAATGATTACTGAGCAATTGTTTAGCCTACTTTACATTCTTTAACTTTTTAAATTTTACTTCTCGATATTAGTATATATTTTACTTCTAGATATTTTTAATCTTTCTTTTAAATTCGATGAAGACCTTTTTACCAAACGTGACGGCAACTAGCGGATTTTATAATATGATCTATGAAAGGCCTATTGGTACCATATTTCATTCTGAATTTCCTTTTGTATCAATTCTAAATTTTCTAAATTCTAAATTTCCTTTTGTATAACAGTTAGTTACACAACATCAGAATAGTGCTATTTAAAATTTTGGAACACATTAAAACCCTGGATTACTTGTTCCATGACGAACTGCGTTGTTAATATTAATTTTTTAAGTGAATTCAACGACTCAAATTTGACTGCAAGTCGTTGAATTCACTAACAAAGTTAACATTAAAACCATTTTCATAACGGGTGCTAGTACAGTAATAGGAACTGTTTGCATTTGTCAGTTCAGAATGTACGTACGAATCTAAATTTAATGAACTCTATACTTATTTAGTACTTTCTTGCAATTTAAATCTCATTATTACAGTAGCCTACTTTTTCAAATTTAGTTATTTAAAAAAAAAATCATTAATGATATTATACCGTTACTTTCTGAATAAGATTAATTCGGGGAGTATTATAATTCTTGTATGTCTTTCAGATTCATAATCTCTTGAAGTATGCTATCCCTCATTCATGTTATAATTATAACACCTTTTCTCATTAAAACATATCTAGTGAATTTAGCCTAACTAAATTCATACTGTAATATCCTAGTTTATTTCCTGGTGTTGGTTAAATTACTTGAGGAAAACGCTATACAGGTAGAAATATCACTATCAAATATCAACTATATCATCAAATCTCTCATTTTTTTAATGAAACTATTTGAATTTCCGTATAATTCATCATTAATTTATTTGAATTCATATACTCTGTTACAATCTAAACCTCATTATTACAGTAGCCTATATATTTTTTTAAATTTATATCTATTTCAAAAAAATTCATTTGTGACATGCCGTAACTTTTCAAATAAGATTAGTTTTGGGAGTATTATAAGTCCTGTAACTTACGTTGTCCTAAATTCATGTACAAAATAATATTATGACCTGTCTTATTAAAAACAAAAACAGCATATCTAACGAATTTAGCCCAACTAAATTTCCTTCAACATCCTAGTTCATTCAGATGATTAACCTAGAAAATTTTAAATGACTGACTTGAATGAAATTGAAATCTATCGTCACTTTACATAAGCTTATTTTATTTCTGATTAGTTTTATACTAGAATCTATTTCCTATAAGTTGTCGACCGCATGAGAGTTATTTTGCATGTTCTTTGTCCAACAATTTTCAACTTCAAGTATCCTAATCAGAGCTTTATCAGTTTACCCGAATATTCAAATTCAAACACAAATATCAGGTCATTCTCCGATGTAAAAAAATATCAAATCGCGAGACTTTGAATACTGTTGGTCAGTTTATGATTTAATAGAAATAATGTTCTATAGGTTTTTGTATTCTTTAGAAACATGAACCGATTTTTCTTTTTTTGCAGGAGTCAGGTATGTTTTTACCTCAGTTACATTTGTTTTTCCCGAATATCATTGATAATTTGAAATGATAAAATAACTCAACTATACACGATTTTAGTTTATATTTTATATTGTTTATAGTTTATATTTTTATTTCATTCGATTGAAATTATTGTTCATAAATACTTATTTCTTAATATGTCACTCGGAAAAAATAATACCTTTATGCTTCCTCATGATTAAACATCAAACGTTTTGTTACATCACAAAGCTTTGGCGAAAATATTGTCAACGTTTTGAGATTTCAAAACAAGCTTGATAATTAATCATGTGAGCCAGTAGTATCAACTTTGAATATTTGAGAAAATCCAATGTTCTGAGGTCAATCAATAGGTAATCTCACAAAAATATGTCACATGCAAATAACCAAGCACCAGTATTGAAGCATGCACTTATGATACTGAAATCCTTAGTTTTGATTTATTTCTGTTGAATCTTCATATAAACGCTTTGATAAGTTGTGATTGTAAATGGTTGAGAACATTCACAAATATCTATGAATATCCATTCAAAATATCATTGTAGTGTGATGTAATTTCAGTAATTTATCAGTTCCAAATTGTTGAAGTGTTGAAGTTATAGAGAACTTGAGTTCCGTATTTTTGAGTTGAATTTTGGTTTCTTCCATTGAGAAATTTCTGTAATGATTTCTGTAACACGATTGGTTGCATTTTCACTTGCATAATGCTACTAGAATCAAATCAATATTTACAACAATTACCCTATGAAAGTTTATTGATGTAACAACCTGTGTAATTACTAGTAGCATTCAGTAAGTGAGAACGCCTGGAGTTGTTACGGCCAAAATCAAAACTTGAACAAAACTTTTAAAAGTTATTCTTAGAATTGAAAATTTCGGAAATAGGTGTGACGATTGAAACAAGTTGTGTAAATTTTTAAATGGGATTTATTTTTCATTTTTCCCCACAGTAAATTTATTTTCAATATTTATATATAATTCTATTCATATTTATATATAATATATTCAATTTTAACATCTAGTGTTTTCAAAATACATCACTAACTTACATAAATATCACACTTTTAAAGGGGTTCTCAGTCATTGCGAGCATTGTCTTCTAAAATCCCTAATTGAACGATCAAAATATTACATTCTGACTTTTCTTCAACTTTAAAACAAATAAATAACAATTGGCAAATAATAACAAACGATGGGACCCTGATAACGCTGGCAGTATTATTATCAATCTAGTTGTATTTTTCAAACTAAATAAAAAAAATACCAGTGCTTTTAGAAACTGATAAGTTTTAATGTCAAATATAACATATTATTTATTTATAGAATTAAAAACAGGAAATTTATGTTTCTTGTAAAGTGTAAAGGAACATTTGAGTTATTAGCTATTATGAAAACTTAAAATGTGGATACATTATTTAAAAATCTAAATATGTATTCAGAAACTAAAAAAGCTAGAATTTTTATTTTAATTATTTAAAAGCACCGGTATTTTTTATATATTCAGTGATAAATTAAAAAAAAATTCAGTGTTAATTGTAACATTGAATGTTGAAAGGAATGTAGCAACTGATTGCAAGTTAGAATTAACAGGGTCTACTTTAGCACCAAGTTATCAAACGTTACTATTTTTGCCTTCAACTGAAAATTTAAAATTCACAAAACATCAGTTTACATTATTCATAATAAACTAACTATTTTCATTTCTATGACTCAAATATAAATAATCGACGTTTTTATTCAAAACAAATTTCTCGATTGGAACAGAAAGTTTATAATACAATATTTACAAAATTCGCGGGATAAGCTAGCTATTTATATATTTATATTATTTATGCATCGCGTTTTCCGAATTATGTTTAAATTATTTATGTACATTATATAAAATTTGTTTCTACTTACATATTTATATTTTTAACACAGGTTATCACCGCTTGCACATAATCCAATATTGGCAAGGCACTGCACAAGATTGTTGTTTTTACAACAACATATTTACAACTTTTTTCAACTCTTTTATACACTGGTGCACACAACACAATTTCCACTAGATGTGAATGGCCATACTCCTTGCGGTGTTGGTCTGCTGCTGTTGCTGGGGCTGCTGTTGGTGTTGTTGCTGGATCACATGGTTGTGGTGATTGTGATGATTGCGGTTGTGGTGCCTGTGCATGTGGTGATGGTGATGATGATGGTGTTGGTTGTTTCTCGGCCTCTGGTTGTTGGGCACGTCGGGAAGGGCGAATTTCAACTTTTCCCAGAAAAGTTTGTCGCCCCACTGCAGGTAGGTGTTTGTCTTCAGGTACAGTCTTATGTCGGGGTCAAGGTCTTTATGGGGCACCTCGCCCAGTAGGATGACTATGAGCCTTCGCCGCCTGTCTCGCAGCACCTGATGGTGTGCCGACTTGAACTCGAACCGACACCACTCTGACTTGATGAAGTTCTCAGATAGCACCATTATTGTGCGCCTTGAAGACTCAACAGCCTGAGCAATGGTGTCTGCTAGGAATCCTCCCATAGGAAATTCCCTATAGTGCAAGCACAACTTATAGGGAGGATCACCGTTCTCCAGCACTGGAGCTAGTTCCTCAGCAACAAATGCCTCATCCTTGGCACTGTAGCTGACAAAAGCATCGAACAACTTGTCTCTATCATCCATCTCTATCTCACTTGTCCTGTAGAACAAACGTACCCCAAACCTTGAATGCAACCAAACACGCATTTCTTGCCTGTATGCAAATACAACAAAGGTGACAACTATGATGACAAAAAACACAGCCAGTGTTGCCACAACTAAAGGTATATAATCTTGTATTTCTTGTCTCTGTATTATCGTTGTGGCTGTTCTGTTATCATTTTCACTTGTCTCAATAAAGTTTGTTAGATTGTAACTGATGCACGAGGTGACATTGTCCTTAATCACATTAAAGCCACTCTCTTCACTGTCGTCACTCGAATTATGGCACCGAACTGTTGCACCATCTATCACAAAGTGAGCCGTGTACAGCAGATAGTCTCTTAATCTTTCCACATATTCACATTGACACGACCATGGATTTCCTGATAGTCCAATTTGTGTAAGTGTAGTTGGTAGCTGCCATACTGCAAATGATGAGATACGGTTGTTTTCAAGTCTTAGAACTCTCAGCTGAGTCAAACTGACAAATGTAGTATTATGAACATTTGAAATGCGATTGCTCTGCAGGTATAGCTCTCTCAAACTCTCCAAACCTTCAAATTCATAGCCTTTTAATTCAGTGATTTTGTTGTCTTCTAATCTTAGCATTTCCAGCTCTCTCAATCCATTAAATGTTCGATTATGTATGACTTCAATATTTGAATTGTTAAGGAATAAAACTTGCAACTTTTTTCTACCAATAAAACTATGACTTCCAACTGTTTTGATGTTGTTGCCATCAAGATATAGTTGAGTAGAGTCCATTGGAATTCGTTCTGGGAGCCTGTCCACATAACCTGATCTTGAACAGTCGACCACATTTGCTGACCAGGATAAATCATGATAACAAGTACAGTTGCTGGGACATGTCATCTCACAATCACAAGCATCAAAGTCACAACAGTGGCAGAATGGAAAACAGTTTGAATCGTATTGGCACAAAAATTGATCTGGTGTCGCTTCATGTAGTAGAACAAATGATTTCACTCGGTTGTAGAGTAGTTTACAGACAACTGTATCCAAGTCCATAAGTCTAGGTGTTTTTCTTTCATCATCCACTTTATATTGTTGTAACCATTGCATTGTACAGTCACATTGAAAAGGATTGTTGCCTATGTAGAATTCAGGTATTTCTTTGTCATGAGGAATTGTCGAAATTCGCAAGGAATTTTGTGTTAGGCTTTTTATTTGGTTACCTTGTAGTTCAACTCGAGTGAGGTTAGGTTTTTTGAAAAATGTGTAGGATTGCACTTTGGAGATGATATTATTGGAAAGGTTGAGGATTTCGACACTGTCTGGAATTGCACTGCCTGTTATTTCAGCTAATTTATTATGACTGGCATCAAACATTGTTAGGTGTAGTTGACTCTCAATTTCAAAGTAATTTCCAAGCTCTGCTATTTGATTGCCATGTATATCCAACCACAAGAGGCCCGTTGGTATTTGAGCATAATCAAACCACTGTAACAAGTTCTCAGAAATATTCAGCCACACTAAATTTGGGAGTTTTCCAAACAGTCCATTAATTTCTGTCAAGTAGTTTCCATCCAAACGTATAGCTAACAAATTTTTATTATTATCAAAGCATCCGGTTTCGATTTTTTGTATTTTATTACTAGACAAGTTCAAAATTTTCAGGGAAGCCATTTTATCAAAAACACCTTTCGTGATATTTCCTATGTTATTCTCTGTCAAACGTAGACCAACCAGCTCTTGCATTGTTGAAAATGAAGAATTGAACAGTTCAGTTATCAAATTATCTCCCAAGTCTAATGTTTTCAACTGTGGTATATCTGCTAATACTGCTGGAATGTCGTACAACTTGTTGCCATTCAAGTGGAAATCCTGGAGTCCAGATGAATTTTTTAATGCTTCAGGATCTATGTATTCAATTTTATTATTATCCACAGATAGAACACTCAATCCAAGTAGTCCACTGAAGGTATTACTGTCTATTCTAGTTAGTTTGTTTTTAGAGAGGATGAGGGTGTGGAGATTGTTTAATGATAGGAACGTATTTTCGGCGATGCTTTCAATAGCGTTGTCTTCTAGTCGGAGAATTTGTAGACTGTAGAGATCTCTAAAGACGGACGGTTCAAGTCGAGTGATGCGATTACCGGAGAGACTGAGGACGACAAGGCGAAGAAGACCGGCAAATGTGGCGGCGTTCACCCATTCATCTGTTAGTTCATTGTCAGATAGGTCGAGCACCAGGAGTTGGTTGAGGTCGTTGAACAACCCTGGTGCCAGGACGTTGATAGAGTTGTTTTGCAGGTGTAGTTCTTTAACATCTCGTGCATCTGAGAAGAGTTCAGGAGGAAGGGTGACAAGTTTGTTGTCGGCGAGGTTAAGAGTGATGAGGGAGGATAGGCCGTCTAGTGCATGATCGGCAATGAAGGAAATGGAGTTACCTTGTAGATTCAATTCATGGAGTCGGGATAGTTTGGATAGAACGGCTGAAGGAAGGGAATCAATACTGTTGTTGGATAGGTCAAGAGTTCTTAGATTGACACCGCACCGTTGAGATGACGAATCAGATGCACCACCAAATTTGAAGTTCTCAAGATCGCGTATCCGGTTACGGGTGAGGTTGAGGAATTCAACATTGTGCAGAGGACAAAATATGCCCTCAGGTAGACTCCATATATTGTTGAGGCCTAGATCGAGGCGTTCTAGGAGGTTGAGCTCCTCGTCAAAGGCGTCAGCATCGATTTCAAGTGTCATAGCTGACCAATCTGTGTTGTGGGTGCGGAGTGTGAGGTTGCGCAGTTGTCTTAAGCCGCGAAACGCACCCGCCGTCAGATTAGCCACTTTACAGAACTCGATGGATAGATCACGCAGGTCTGTCAGGGTGTGAAAACTACCCGGTGCAAGAGAACTTTGGAAATAGAACATGTCGGCACACTCTATGCGTAGCCGCACAGTGTATTGCGATTGGATGACACTGAAGTTGGTGTTTTCGATTTCGGAATTGATGGTGCGCAGACGGCAGACAAGCGCCACTTCCTGATCGGCGAGCTCGCCCTCGGCAGAGAGCTCTCTCTCGCGGCCGTCGGCGGTCGCTGCCAGCCACCGGCACTCGTCGGGCGCCTGGTAGCGCAGCGCCTTGCTCAGCGATGCAGCGGTCAGCACGACGCCCAGTGTCAGCAGCTGCAGCACAAACAAACACACTCCGGCAGGCATACTGCGACTGCGACAATATTCCGCACGCGTCACTAGCACAACAACACGCCACAGTACCACATCGCATCGCACCGCACTAAGTCGGGGGCGCGCACAAACTCATACAACATTCGGTATTATCCGTTAGTATCACGTACACATGTGCTCAGTGCGAGCTGTTCTCACCGACTGAAGTTGTCGAGTCGAAGTGCCTGGGAGCGCAGCGGCCTTGCTGTGGCTGGTTCCCCTTCCACTTCGCCAGCCGGCCGGCCAGCCAGCGGTGCCAGCGACTCGCCGGAAGGTCACGACATCTGGCAGCCGTTCTACCACTCTACGACTCCCACCGTCGCACCAGCTCCACACACAATTGGAGCTGTGCTCTGTGCTCTCTTGAGCTGCTGGTTGCTTGCAGTGCACAACTGCAACCAGACTCACCTGAGATGGTCGATATTGCTTGCTGTCCTCTCTCAACTCAACCTCAACAAGTGTGTGCTGTTCGGTCCAAAAGAGGGCGTCCCCACAACTCCCCTGGAACCTGTTCCCCGAATTTATTCTGTGTTTGGCTCCTCTTTAATTCCACAACCGGGTTCGACCATTAATTACGCGCCGATTGATGGAGCGCTCCTCGCTCCTACCTCTTCTTATTCTTCCTATTTTACTTCTTCTTTCTCTCGTCCTTAATTTATGGAAATGAAACGAGCTCGCTGACTGAAACTCGGCAGACGAGCCTCGTTATTGATTGTTTTTCTATTGGTTTTTGCGGCTCGTTTCTTACCATGATGAATATCGCCTTAAAATGCCCGCTTGTACTGGTCGCTATAGCTTGCCTAACGTCTGAATAAAATAGCGATTCGTCACCAGCATAACGACACTGTTGCCGATTTCTGCATGTTTTCTACTTTTTTTTTAGACATGACTAATAAATAAAAATAACCCGTTCAAAGTAAATTAAAGTGGATGGAATAGAATATTGCTTTTTGATAACATTAAGCTTTTACAAGAAAAATGGATTACTCCAATTATTGATATCACTAAGAAAATTCTAGACTATCAATTACTATAATATTGCTGAAAATTCTTCTAATTTTTTGTGCTTTGAAAAATAACTCTTTTCTTTTTAATTTGTTTTTCTTGCAAACCACTTGGTTGAAAAAATCTAATTTTATTCAAAGCATTTATGACTTCTATTTTAACAAAAAATGATGTATTTTTTCGATAAATACTAGTTTTTGTCTCGTGAACTTAGGAAGTGTCTACACTACAGAGATGTAGATTAAATTGGCCTTAAAAACAAGATTTTTTAGGTACGTCTAAAATTCATAATTGATTACATTAAGATGATGCTTTTAAAATTATCAACTCACTGTACTGTATTCATCACTCTCAATCTGTCTCGTAATTCATTTTTACTATACAAAAATTAACGTTACCTACTGCAGATTACCTTATTTATTTATTCATTCATGTATTTATTACAAAACACAATCAAGTAAAGATACAACATGCACAGTCTACTACAGCAAAAATTACAGATTAATTTATTAAAAAATACAATTTATCTATTTATTTCTACATGATTCTCAGGCTTGTTTTTATTCTAGGCTATTTTATTTTTTTTTTTGGTGATGTTCAAACTGAAAATTATATAAGCTTATATTGGCAAATTTTAACTTTCAATAATTTCATATTCTAAGAATAATGCATAATGATATTTTCATCAACTGCTTTGGGTTTAGGGTTATATGAATGGCCTATGTATTTGATATTGCAGCCTCAACTAGATTTCGGATCTATATTATGAGCTCTTCACACTCGAAAAATAATCTGAACTACTTAATGCCGTCTACAACTGTTGCCTACCTACATTTTATTTCTAAACGCATCATCGTTCTTAATCGTGCGTTGAAGTCTCTCAACAGTATTTGTCTGAGTGTCCTTTTCCGCCCACAGAAATCTATTTTTTACAGATTTTGGTTGTGTTTTTAATCTGAATCTGTTGAGATTTGGTCTGTTGAAAAAACTAGCCTATTAAAAAAAAGTAGATGCGTATGGCTTTTATTGGTGGGGAGACCCTTACGGGTAGTTCCACCTCGCCGCTTAAGCCATGTTATTGAAAACATGGTGGACCTATAATTTTAGGTGGGTTTCGAATCACCGGGAAGTGATTTTACAGCAGAGAACACAGTATTTTTTGCTGGCCAAGCCAATCGGTCACCCCTGAAGAGAGGGCCCAGGAGAGCGTTGCTTATCTAATCTGATTGAACAGATACCTGCTACGGCCCACGGCTATCACTTCCCACACTAGCCTATTGTAATACAAGTTTTGTTTCGATGACGTAACTCGTGCTATCTTCTTGAACAATTCAACTGATTAATTCCTTTGACACCTTGCAAGGTTCTAATCTAGTGCATGAGTTTTTCTGCATCCTATTAGTCTAGTGCAAAGAGTGGTTCACTTGACTAATTTAGTAATTAATTCTTGCAGTATCAAAATATGTAGCCTAATCTATTGGTGGTTCTACTGCAGATGTCAATCACCCAATACAATCAGTGTTTATTTGCTCATTTTTTTGTCTACTACTTTTACGTTATTGCTGCTTCAAACCATAACAACAATAATAGTAGCATTGCGTGCTTTTCATGCATGTTTTCTATGGGATGTTTGTTTCGCTATTTGAACTAGCAATTGTGTGGTCTGCAGATGTGAAGAGTGGAAGAAAGAGAAGGTAGATGATGAGGAGTAGGAGGAGGAGCTGAAGTGCAGTTTATAAAACCATGTGCACTGGCCTTATAATAATGCACAGCTTTATTGAATAATTCATATCAGAATGTGCAAAACGGTTATGTTGTCACGAAGCCATTCTTCTTCTAATAAGATCTTAATTCTGACCTTTGTTTATGGCTTCTGAGCTACTGCAGTTCTGCAATGCAACGCATCCAGGTGTAGTAGGCCCATATGCTCACTTCTGTTTTACATTGCAAAGTGCTTGGTGCATTTGTTTGTTCTCTATTCTTATGAATAGGCCCGATCATTGACGTACTTTGTATTAAGGAGATAGGTATTGGAAAATAAATAAAGGCATTTAATGAACCTGGTTATGTATTCTTTACTTATAGGAAATAATTTTTAGCTAATAGCTAATTTTTAGCTATTACTTCAAGTTCAGTGTTAACTAGAAGGATAAAGTTTTGTGTGTATTATTCACTGTAGCCCGCCATAGTAAGGTCGGCTCCTTCCCCAAGCCCGAGCTTGCTCGTTTGGGGTAGTAATTCCTACATTTCCAGTTGTTTTTTTTTTTAATATGACTGTGTTTATGTTTATTTTCTTGTATTGTATTTTATAATGTTTTTTCTATGAAGAATAAATGATTTGAAAAAGAAAACTACTTTCTATGATATTAAATTACAATAAACATACAATGATATAGAAAAGGAGAAAAGGTGACTATTTTTGAATATGATTTTGGGGCTGAAGGGCTTCTTTTTTGGCAAAATTTCTATAGAATATTGGAATATTGTTATGATTTCATCTTTGTTATCAAGCAATATTCTTTATAAGATCATTCAATATAGAGTAAAAATTAGTTTTTGAGCTTATGATAGAGTAAAAATTAGTTTTTGAGCTTATGTGTATTCAACAACTTGAATTTATCTTCTATTATATTTTATTGTTTTTCTAATAATCTATTCTCTTCTTTGTTCACAGGTAGACTTCTTTTAAAGCCAGGATCATGTAGGTAAAAAGTTATTGAATAATCACCTGTACAGCTTAGTAGATATTTATTTCATAACTGCTAAATTTCCTCTACGGTATACTAAGATATTCTCAATGAGAATTAATTTTTCTGAACATAAGAATTTAAAATAAGTATAATATATTAGCAATGTGACCGATTAGATTGGCCAGCAAAAAGACACTGTTCTCTGCTGTAAAATCACTTACCGGTGGTTCGGAACCCACCTAAAACTGTAGGTCCAACTCATCAATCACCATCATCCAACTCATTACCCACGCACAGGTCCAAGACCTATTTGGGCTTCATCCTCAAAAAAAAAAAAAAAAATGGGAAATGTTTCAATATTTTATTTATTGATGTATAACAGCCCTTTTATTCAAGCCATCGGCTGACACGGATTTTTTTCGCGTCTTTCTAACGCCAAATATTGGTAACGCGTTGTCTAATGCATATTGATAGGCTCCACACTGTTTAGAAGGGCACCTAGGGCCCCATAAAAGTGTCCAGGCACTCGAGACATGCACCGAGACACTCAAGATGGGTCCACTAAAATCATATAAGTTCATAGGCTACTGGCTTTTCCAAAGTCAACTTTCAATTTATCAGAAGATGTTATTATTCAACAGCACTTTTCTGTCTTATTAAATATGATGTGCTAATTGGTGGTATCATTTAAATTAAAAAAAAAAAAAACAATTATCGGTCTGTCTGAGGACAAATGCCCCATTCACCTCTCAAAAATGTTTCCTTTTTCAAAATGAACTATTAAATAATTATAGGATACTGTTAGTTTGTCTCACTAAATAAGATGTAGTAGTAATAGATTGATAAAAACGTTTAAAATTCAAAGAAAGCAATAATTAGATGGGCCGCATGACTAGAAGGTTGATCTAACATCATTGGGTTTTGGTTGTACAAGCGGACTTCAATGTACAGTAATATCAGATAAATATTCCTTTTATTTTTCACATACTTTGTTGTAGATCAGTTTGTAATCAAATCATATATCATGTATATAGAATCATGCAATAAAGATGAGAGATTGTCAACTCAATTTTATTGATGCACTGGACTAGCTCTGTGGCTTTACTTGTCACATTAACAACAATATTTTTTAGTAAAATAGTGGCCAAACCACGAAATAACTCGTGTGAGTAAAAATGCAAGTTGGCTTCCACACTGCTGAAAAAATTCAGTTGAAAATGCGCTTCAGTTGAGCACAAATCGACATTGCTGATAAATAATACTAATTGATAATACTACTAATACTAAAATTCGGTACTTCACATAATTAATGCAGGAGTTTATTGACCGAACGATAGTGAGGTCTATCCTTTAAGACGATCGACATTTCCTCTGTCTCTCTGTCTCACGATTACAGACGAACGCCTTGACCAATTGCTATGATTTTTCATATGGATGTTCCTTATTCCTAGGCCCAGCGATGTATATATTTTTTTTTCGAAATAAGCATACCAGATCAGCAATATAAATTGGAGAATGATGTTTTAAAACTGGGACTGCTTAGGTCTGTTTGGGAATAGTTTCATATATTGTGAAAACCCCTTTATAATGTGACTTTCGGCTATGGATATTATGAATAAGCCAACACTCCCATCACTATTGTCATAATTAAAATTTAAAATAATTGAAACGATTCCATATCCTCTGTAAGATGACTCAGGTTCTAACTGTGGAATGATACAATGATGATGCAGAAGCTACAGAAGAATGTTGTAGGTATGAGGAAGAGGGAGAGGGAGCAGACAATTTCCTGTACCAAACGTTGCGCTTGCCTCTTAAATAGAGGCTGCAAGAGTGCTTAATTTATAAAGTGGGTCCTGGTCGTTGACAAGGACTTATAGCGGACGAGCATTGGCCGGTGGAGCTTGAGATGCTTTTAGTCCATTACCGACAATAGTTGCTGGGACGGTGATACAGATGAGAACGTCAGAAAGACACATGGCCGCGTTTAGTTACAAAGTTCAACCGCCGCCGACAGTTTCTGCGTCTGACCGCGAATCCCAACTATTTTATTTCGCCTCATCTGTAAGTACTTTCCGGCGTCTGCAGACTGTCCGCAGATCAGAAGACCACTAGAAATATATCTATTTTGCCCACAGCTCCCTATCAATTAAATTAATTAATTTATTGACATAAAAATTCGCTAAAAGAGTAATATATAAGCGGAAGAGTTGAAAATAAATGAATAATTGAAACTAGATTAAAATTGACTGCAGCAAAGATAAACCTTGAACGCTGACCGACCATAAAATATAATTCTCTTATAGACCATATCATTATTTCAGTCTGTTTTTAGAATGAAGCTCACATAGGTCTGAGACCTACGGATGAGTAATAGATGTTGGTGATTGTGATGAGTTGGATCTACAACAAGTGGGTTTCTGAACCACCGGTAAGTGATAAGTTTTAGATATATTCCATTATATGGTTCATTCTCATAACACTAGGTACAGGGATGAACTTAGAAATGAAACTCATCGCACTGCCCTCTATGAAAATGGTGTTAGAAATTCAGGAGTTCCACTTTTTAATGTTTTACCGGCCAGGCTTAAGAGACTTCCTCTCAAAAAATTTAAAGAGGTTTTCAAGAGAGAGCTAGAGGACTGTGGTTTCTATTCAAGCCAAGAATATAGATAGTATTATAAAAATCCTAAATTAATATAGCCTGTATGGAAATAATAAATTTAAATTTAACATTGGGCAAATTCAGATGCCTCCACGATGGGAGGTCAGTGGATGCTTAAATTGGGGCACAGAAAATTGACCTTCATGCAAGACTTCCGCCATTGGATCTTAGGGTTGCGTCATTTTTTAAACACCCGTTATAAGTGATAAAATAGCATAGAACAAAGTGGCAATGCTTCTCAGAAATCAAACACTAGATGAGATCCAATATTATTCATTATGTGCGTTAAAATGAATGGATTCATGCCCAAACCCATTTTTAATCTTTGTTTTAGGTGGATCATTTTTTTAAATTTTGTGGGAGAATACCCTCAGATCCATTTTGCAGCAAAGGTTTTCTAACATGAAAGCTGACACTTTGTAGATTTAGTTTTTAACTCACTAAGTTTTGAAGAAATACATTTTTCACTTCCGAAACTAAGGAGAAGCTTCACCCTCAGAGCTGCTTTGAAATACAGTGTCGGCTTTCATTTTAGATTGTTCAATAAGAGTACTGTCAGTAGACTTGAACATTACGGGCTCTACCCCAACACATAGTTTTTTATAGTGGGGTTTCTAAAGGTGTATTACTGACATAGAATATACTGTATTTATGAAGTTTAACTAAATTTTTTGTAATTATTATATTATTGATTGAATAAATTTTGATTTGATTTGATTTGATCTACGGTTATGAGCCTAGAATAGTGCAATCATAGACGAACCATCAAGTTACTCCCTAATCTCTATGGTGCAATGCAGCTGAGATGGCCTGTTCGCTGCAATCTTTTACGATAATGGCTGGATTTATCTCCATTTGGTCATTGCTAAAATCGAATGCCCTCAGTCTACCTGTACTTTAGCACCCATAATAAAGCCGTTTACTGAGAACCTGGAAAACATCTAAGTGAAAATTTGTATGGTTCCCTGGATTAATGACATTTCTGTAAAACTGGAAGAAAGCTTAGTCTTGGTCTTGCTTCATTCGTCTACAGATTATATCTATAATTAAATTGGTATCTTATTTCCAAATCTAATCTAAAATTGTATCAACTGAATTCAACAGTCAAATTTTTATTAAGAATAAGTAGTATTCTGCTTACTCTGGATAGAGTAAGTAAAAATTACTCGGAATTGAAAATTGAAAAATTAAATAAAAATTTGACTGCAAGTCGTTGAATTCACTTAAAAAGTTAATATTAACAACGCAGTTCGTCATGAAACAAGGAATCCAGGAATTTAAAATTGTATGTAAAGTAGGCTATTGTAGATGAGGCCACTCAAAAACAAAAAAGTATTACTGTTTGACAAGATTTATTTTTTACATGGAAATTACCCTATTAAACTCTATGGAAAGCCTAGAGTTCAGAAATCTTTCTATATGAATAATATTAATTTATTAGTTCATGAAATTTAATTTCTGTATCTGGCATTGTTGAAGCCTTTTGCAAGTAAATATGAAGTTCATTTGCTGTACGTCTATCAACTGTACTTAGTTATATTGTGGTAATGATTAGATCATAATTGATAGATAATATTTATTTATTAGTTAGTTTGAAGTGACTGACAATTGAATAAACTGACAAATATACATAAACAGAATTTATTAATTAAAGGAATTCGAAATTAATAAATTCTGTTTATTTATTTATTTATAATACATACTTAAAAATTACAAATGATAGAGGCTTACAGCAAATGCCAAAACAATATGCATGTATATGAGGATGCTTAATGACAGAGGCAGAGATATGGATGAGATGAAGGTGAAGGAGGAAGGAGGAGGAGGAACTGATGATGAAGAAGAGTTGTTTTGTGCGTGGGAGTTGAAATGAACGGTGCTACCGAATCAGCGAATTTATGGCAACAAAGAAGACGATTCACAGTCAAAAAGAGAATTATGAATAATGTCGGCCATAATAATGAATGAATAGAAATGTGCGCAAGATGAATGACCTGTGTCATCGTTGGACTTGAACTTGCACTTAAAACGGACTTGACCCACTGTGCTTAGCAGGCGATAGGTCAAACAGCAAGCTGTTGTCGTTCTTTGTGAATTCAGGCTTTATTTTGAACGCTGAACATGAAGGTGTTAGAGGTCGTTGATGAAGCGCAGAAAGGAAGAAACGAGTTCAATGTGGAATTGGAGAAGGAGAAAAAATAATGAATGAATGGTAGAATCGATAAATGGAGTTGAAATATTTATTTCCTTGTTTTATGGTGTCATTTTTTAGTATAGAAAAATGTATAAAATATAGAAATATAATAAACACAAATACATTCGGTGATTGTATTGGCAAATCTCAGTATTAGTACATTACTATAGAATAATAATAATAATAATATATTATTATACAAGTAAACTCTTATAATAACAGTGGTTGCTACTGTTATATCAATCTCATTCAATATGGATATCCACCAACATTTTACCAATACTCATACAAAATTTTACATCAAAATTAAGCCTCACCTCAACTAATTGATATAGTAATTATGGTGACTAGTGTATAAGATTGATATTATTATTGTTGATCTGACTTGTCTTATACTCCTCAAATGGAGTCTCCAAGACGTAGCCTAATCTACAAAAAAAACAAAAAGTAACTGTAATAAATAGAAGGCCCAGTAGTATCCCAAAAATATTATTTTGAGAACAAAAATTGAAAAAAATCGTGTCAAAAAATATTATTTGCCTATAAACACTTACATATAAGATAAATAAAATATTTTTAAACTCAAAGCCACGGAAAGGGGGTTTCGGGTTACAACCCCTTTTAGCCTGTAAAAGAGGCCCCAAAAGCGAGTAGGAAGGCCTAAATAAGTAAAACGGTAATATCGGTTACTGAAGGCTACTTATTGCCCCTTATAGAGGCCCTTTAGAAGCCTAACAATCTCTAGAGGCCCTTTGGCGCCGCTAGAACTATGCGCCCAGGGAACTTTGCGTAAATTTAAAAAGTAGCCCTTTCGCGCCCAACCCTCGTCCCTTTACCTAAACTATCATTAGAGTCCTTTGGCTGGACTATTTCTATCCAGCAAACCCTTTTTATAGGAATGTCATACCAGTAGCTCAATCCCGTAATGGGTATTTCCAGCATTTAGCTAGTACAAAAAAGTCTGGTTAAAGTGTGATTGGAAACATAATTTTTAAAATAAGTCTGTAACTTGCTACCAACTACTTTTCCATCTTTAAATAATCTTTATTTAGGCGACCACATTAGTGTAGTGATTAGTTCTCTAGTATCCTACTGGTCTCGGTTTTGATTCCCGGTTAGGTTAGACGATTTCATGAATCATCAATTTTCATCTTATCAATATCTAGCTGAAAGTTGTTAAAACAAATATCTTATTTAGAACAGTTAGAAACTTCATTCAAGTTATAAATAGGATAGATTCAATGTAAAAATAGCTGCAAAATCGTTTAAAATATGTTAAAATTCAAATTTATTCAAAATTTTAAATGAAATGATGATACAAAAATACAAATAAAAGACAATGGAAAACTTATTCATTCTTAGTAGTAGGCCTAAAGATTAAACCTATAAAAATTCTAACAGTAGTAACAATCTAAATGTTATACAGGGTGTTTCAGGAGGAAAGGTACAAACTTTGACAAATGATTCTAGATCTAAAAATAAGAAAAAAATTCAAAATAAACATGTCCGGAACCGCTTTGTTAGGGAGTTTTTCAGGGGAAAGATTTCGCCCAGAACTCAGTACCCTCGGTAAAAGAAAGTCATACTAAAATTCCGGGAAGGAAAATTAAGGACCAAATATAGATATCTCTTATGGTTTTTGATCTAAAAAAACGAATAAAATAGGTCCCAGAACTCTATCTCCAGTAGTTTTTATGATATTATGATGTAAAACAGAAAATTCTGTGCCTGAAAACACGTTTTTCAGCTTTGAAAAACAGTAACTTTGTTAAATGAATAATAAATTCATAAAATTTCAATTGCAATAAATTTCATGCATTAAAATTTGTTTACAACTAATTAATAAACTAACAATATATGAAAAGTGGTTTTACGTGCGTATTAAGCTAACGATTCGTGAAAGCAATGAATTATTAAATTCAAGCTTCTATTTTACCTAATTTATAAATAAATTATATAGGACCATGTACAAAATTACTGGTTTTGAGTCTCAAATCAAGTTCCCAAAATGTGGATTAAAATAAATGGATTCAAGCTTTTCTAGACATGAATCTAGAATCTCTTTTAATACGATTTTAGAGGCATTATTTATCAAAAAAATTCCCGGTGGAGGACCAAGGGCCCCAAAATTTCACGAAACTCTTCCCTCCCCATGTCACAATTCTGACTACGCTACTGCTTAAAGCCACTTTCATAATTTCACCCTCCATAAAATTCATGTTCTACACAGAAAAATTGCTATTAAGATCAGTTCTACATTAGAATTCGATTTACTTGTAAATGGGAAACTCCTTGGTCGTAAAAATGCATTGGTTTTAAAATGAATTAGTTTACATCTAATAATAATAATAATTTTCAATAGTCGTGAAAATAGTGCATGCAAGGGAGTTTTCAATCAATCAATATGTTTATTGGCATTACTAGTTGGGAGTTGCACAGACATGGGACACCGCCAACATAGCTGAACGTCTCAAAACGATAAAGTATAATGAAAGATGGCTGCGCATGCGCCATAGAGGCTACGCTACAGTTCATAAATATTTATGTATTCCCAGTTTCCTTCGTTTTTGCTGGTCAACATGAACGAAGAGGAAGAGCATACCGGCTAGGCTTCTGGCTCGTTTAGAATGTTGCTGGCGAAGTGAAACGGGGGTTGAGGTGTTGGGAAGACAGAATAAAAACGAAATATGAGAAAGGAAAAATAAAGGGAGAAAATACATATATACATGAGACATGTAATAATTTGTTTTGATCACCTGAACGCTTCCAGAGTAAGCAGGCAGGAAAAACACCATGTCTGATTTTGCAAGAATCATGTGCCTTCATGCTGCTCTAGCCTTGACTTCAACTACTAGCCGATACACATCATTATTCTGGAGCAAATAAATATAGTTATACAATCATGTGTAGAAGTAGATAGCAGAGTAGATAGAAAATAGGGAGGATGAACAAGGCGAATAAGTGATGATGGAAAAAGGAGAAAAACCAGAGAGCACGGTGAGAATTACGGCGAAAACATGAAAATGATAAGTTTTGATATACGGTGCTGCATGCAATCTCAGCAACAGAGCACAGTGTAGCTGTGAAATATGCTTCAAAATTGAAAAATTCATGCGGTGTGAGTTGCCTGGTTCATGGCCAGTAGAATGTACGATCACATCAAGACTTCATTGCTTTTATTAACTTTATCAATACTTAATCATCATGATTATTGGATATGGATTTAAAACTTGAAGTATCAAACTTGAAATTTTAGAGTTCATTGCAGCGTACATAACACCTTGGTAACTGACGTCGCATTGTGAAAAATACAGTTTCTCAATTTTCATTATCCATTTCACCCCTGTAAACTATGAACAAAAATTAAAATATAATGAGAAGAGAATAGAAAGCACAAGCACTATATAGAAATACGATAGAAAGCACTATATTCATTATATTGTAGTTGAAAACTTGGTTAGTACTTTCTGCAGGCTACAGTTTACAATGCTTCAAAACAAATTATGGTTGAGCAAAACCATTTATTATTAAAATCAATCATCTTACTCCCAAATTGCCTTTGGACAATCAAAAATCTTCACATGTGCTAGGGTCACCTAAAATGTTGTTATAATTATTGGAATTTACGATACTGTAGGAAACAGTTATTGGTGAGTGTTCAATCTAAATCGTAATTATCGTAGAGATTCAATACTCCTCTAAATGTTTAATCTGCTTCAAATTGAGAAAAATACTTTATTCAGGCTGTAGCAAACTCATTAAGAAGTAGAACATAATCAATAAAAAACATAGAACGAAATAAATGAAATTACTCTTCTTCATAACTGCCATTATCACTTTCTTAAAACCAATATTGTTGTGATCATTAAAAATGTATAACTAGTAATTTATTGACGTTGGCATTCAAGAAGACCTCTGTCTGCTATATTTGTTTCTTTGTCGTTCAGTTAATAGCGTCAGGTCTCATGTACCGCCATGATTGTAAAAGATCGTTATTTCGGGATGTGCATTTTTATGGCAGATGGATCATAAAATGTGGATTTTATGACGTTCATTGCAATCATCGGCTTTGTACAAGGCGGATTGAATCAGAACTCGACGTTTAAATTTTCAATAATAAGCACGCTGCCATGTGAACGTATTCTTCGCGTAGGTTCGTTGAACTGCAAGTATGAAAAAGATGATGACGTTGTCAAAATTTCTTTCAATTGTGAGTGCAAATCTTATAATTGCAAATTGCTTTTTAATCCTTTGATGGAAGTATTGTCTTGCCAATTACGTATCGTACAACTAATTGATAATATTTCCCAATTTCTTATAGTTTCAATTGTTTTCTCTGTAGTCATAAATTGATGCGCAAAAAGTAGAGTAAATCAAGCTTATTTTGAAATTTTCCAAAAATAGATTTTAATTTGGTATACATTATACTTGCTATACTTGGTTATACTTGCTATACATTTAATATTATCGTCTGCAAAAATGGTTGTATTTGAAGAATATTAATTTCAAAATGGTTGCTATTCTAATTTATAATACTGAGGGGTGATCAGGTGATGCTTCTCTTCTCCAATGATTTAATGACGTTTTTAAGGTTCACTATCACCAATTGCAGGGTGTTTGAATATCACATTATCCCAACAAAGATTACACTTTATTCCAGAAATTACCACTCAACCTTGTAATACTCATTTCTACATTTCTTCTTTTCTACCTATTTTAAATCAATATTTTATTATTTACAATTTTATGGGAAGTGTTAGCCGCGAGCCGTAGCAGGTATCTGTTCAATCAGATAGAGTTAAGCTGCGTTCTCGTAGGTCCTGTTTGGAACGGTGACCGATTTGATTGGCCAGCAAAAAAGACACTGTTCTCTGTTGTTAAATTACTTCCCGGTGGTACGGAACCCACCTAAAACTGTAGGTTCAACTCATCAATCACCATCATCCAACTCATTACCCACGCACAGGTCTCAGACCTATGTGGGCTACATTCTCAAAAAAAGTGTTACCGTGAATTGTGTGGCCGTGAAATACTATTTCTCCGTAAGAAAGCATGCAATACCTGGATACAATTAATGAGAAATTAAGATTTCAATTATTTTACTCTGGGTTGATGATAAAACTATATCTTTACATTTTGTGGTCATATAACTCTATTTTTCCTTAAGAAATTGTACATAATACCTTGAAAGTTTCGATAATCTTGAAGGAAGACCTTATGATATGTATTGATATTATAAGATCTTTAGAAAATTCTCCACTCTTCATTCATTTTCATTTATTGATACAGTCAAAATACAAATTATTGTAAAGAAACAACAGGCTTCCAGCCCAAAACTGTCTCTATTACAAAATTTTTACAAGAGTCCAAATATTTGTAAGCATAAATATATATATATATTCTCTATATCTTACCTTACCTTCGTATCGTTGGTGAGTTGATTTTGCTGGAACGTCCTTTTCAGAGCAAGAAAGATTGTTGGATGTTAGAACTTCTGGTTTGGTGTGTTTTGTCTGCAAGAGAGCAAAGCAATGGGAAGCTGTGAGGAGCTCGGTCTTGGCCTGCTTCTTCTTCGACGTTGGACCAGAAATAATATTTAGATAACGATCGGTTATGAAATTGTCCGCTTCCTCGACTGTTGAAGAGGCTGTTGACGATGTTGAAGAAGAAGAAGAATTTAGGTATGCTCATACAATCATAATAGAGTTGTAAATAACGTGTGTGTTCGTGTGTGTGTCATTCTGGACTCTAGGACCCTCCCCAGTCACCAGTAGAATCTTGTCTGGAGTATTTTTCCTCTGAGATACAGAAGGACCTCTTATTTATTAATATTTATTCTCCCATTACTCTCGATCCTTTTCTTCCCTGGTATTCCTCACCCCTTGCCTTTACCAAGAGTTTACTCGCCTGCTCCACGAGATGCGCAATAACTTACCCAAATAGAGATCTTGATGATTTTCTTCTGATGTGAGTTTCTGTTCTCCTTGAACAACTTTATTATCGAGTATACCGTCGTTGAAAAATGTAAGGCTATCCGTTTCAGAGACGCTGTCATTCTTTTTGAATTTTCTTGAAACTGGATAAGATTTTTTAATTTGTTGTAATTCAGCTTTAGCTGCGCTCTTGCCTGGGAATTGAATGCATAAATCAATCAAACCTTGATTACGTTGCTGATCACTTCATCTTGTACATTCGTATTGATGACTTTATCAGATTAATGATTTCAGAGAATTCAGACAGTTGAATTTTTGGCTCATTTCCTTTTTTTTTTAGATAATTTACAATAGCTGTAGGATGCTGTCGATGGTGGTATGTTGGTGGAGTCTGCTTTTGCTCCTTTGAGAAAATTTAAACATCTGTATATCTCTACTAGAATACCTTCATATGATCCAGCTAGATATTAGAAATTCGAATTACCATATTTCAAGAATAAGTTGTTCAGCCAACTTCGGACTCCGTAGCACCGTAAATCTGTTTTCTGTTGCCCCCCCCCCCCCTCCCCACAAACAGTATACCATAACACAATTGATCATCCTCCTAGACTGACCCTCTAGTTACGCCACTGCTGGTTCCTGTACAGTATTTTTGCCGGCGGTATGCAACAAACTGATTCGTAGTTTAAAAAGCCTTCGAACGAGTACTTCGAAGATGGAGTTGACAGCCGGGGATATGACCGGAAAACAACTTGTTTCAAATGATACAAATCAGAAATTTAAAGGTTTGATTTATCTCATCCATTTAATTTATTTTTCTTTTCGGGGTATATAGACCAGTTGTGTTCATCTTTTCCCCTCTACACAATGTACACAAGTGTATCACGTTCTATCATGTGGCCACTTATGACCAGATGAATGAGATGTTAACTACTGTAGAAACACGCCAGACGTTGTTCGTTTTCAATTAGAATAATCTGTTTCTTTGTTTGGCATCGTACTGTACAAGTAGCTCGACAACAATGTATCTTGTTAGGCAATTGAAAGGGTTAGGGGTGGATAGGGTTGTTGCACCTTCTGTTGAGCAGTATGCCCTAGTCAGAGCCAGTCTTTCTCCCTCTTTGTGACTCTTTCTCTCTGGGTGACCCTTCCGGTGATGCGATAAAAACTAACTGGCTTCGGTTTGTCGAGTAAATGGATGGCGGCAATATCAATAAAGATTTATCAATTGCAAGTGCTGTAGCAGAGAAGGAAGTTTTCTGATTGTCTATTGACTCCAACAATACAGCCACAAGTTGTTATTGTGCGGTATGTTGAGTGGTATGGCGTTTACAATGTAGTTCCTACTAGCAGTTGGCTAGAGGGCTTTCACCTACCCGGCCTAATTCGGCCATCTGTCGTGTTAGCCGCAAGCCAGGATCGTGATATGTCGCTGCAAGTGTCGCATTACACTGCACTTGCACTTTGCAATTGTTGCTGCACTTTCTTGCATCTACTGCATGCAGTTTGTGTCCCCGATAACGACCGGGTAACGCGATACCTCGCGCCTTTCATACAAAATCTTCACATCTTGATAAGGCCTCACTTGGTCATCTTCTGTACGTTGTTTTCTGTGCCAGCAATAATGAAGATGCTCAGATGAGGATGATAACTGTAAAGGAGAGATTTACCTGAATTATGGGTCTATTGGGAAACAGTAGGCCTGTAGCTGTGCTACGGTTGCTATTATTGAATTGTTCTATAATAAATAATGTCGGACTATTAATAAATAACTGTCTTTAATTTATTGAAAGTTAGCTCTTCTGAGGCAGGCTGCGAGCTATCGTCAGTGGATTTATTAAAAATATAGTCCAGAGTTTGTTACATTTGCTGATTTTATTGAGTTGTTGTAGTTCTGTTATATAACATATGAATTACATGAATTGCAAATTCAATTTTGTATTATTGTATGCGTTATGGAAGCAAATAATGGGATTATCCTGTATGCTTCTGAATTTGTATTTTCTAATAAATAAATTGCATGAAAATATAGACTTGTTATTGACTTGAAATAACTGCTGTTTATTAACTGCTTAATTAATATCTAAAGTAAGTTTGTCAATATTTCTGATAATGAATTCTGACTGTAGAATTCTAATTCTCTCACAAAGTTATTGACAATATTTTAGGAGAAAAAGAGGAAGGAAAACATAATAAATTATTTGAAGCATTAAATTCGAAATTGATTAACTTGCATACATTTACCAATTCCATAATAATTTTTGTAATATTTTCCTAAACAACTCCAACTAGTTAGGAAAGCATTTTTACAATATTTTATTAACTACATTTTTCATTGTACAACAGTTCCATATACAGTACCTTCATCATTTCGCGGAATTGCAAAAGCCATTTACATTGGCTTGGAGTGAAAATAAAAAATAATGCACGAAATAAAATAAAAATAGTGCACGAAATAGTATGGACATGGTGGATATTCAGTCGATTTGTGAAAAAAAGAAGTCTCCTACTAAAAACGTATTCTGATCGTAGGCCTACTGTTTTGCCAAATCCAAATTTCAGAGGAGACAAAAATGCAGTGCTATAAGTTAAGTGTGATCACAGCATGTACTTCATCTTGTATCAGATTTACGATGGGCATGAGTTACATATTTTAAAAACTCATATTTATATTAAGTTTTTCTAATTTTTAACTAGGAGTAAACAAAATGGATTTTATAAAACATTAGGCTCCTGAAACTTTATGTCCAATAAGATGTTTAATCTTCCATTGCATATAATGAAAACTATCTTAGATTATTCCCATAATTTTTTCTTGTGTACTGTGTGATATCGGAGTAACCTACTAGGAATGTAAGAAATTTTAATCGAGTAAAAGTTTACAAGGCTTGTGTCTTGTGTGCCTCTAGTTTGTAGTCTTGTCAGGTTAGATTCTTTCCTTTCTCCTCTGAATTGATGATCCTCAAAAATCAATTTGTCATCTTGACAGTTTTGGAAATAAATATATTCTATA
This sequence comes from Conomelus anceps, assembly GCA_948455865.1. Taxonomy (NCBI): domain Eukaryota; kingdom Metazoa; phylum Arthropoda; class Insecta; order Hemiptera; family Delphacidae; genus Conomelus; species Conomelus anceps. The sequence goes on from OX418223.1 coordinate 28,070,455, forward strand.
CACCTAATAAATTATAGAGTAGTCCTTCTTAAATCTAACTTTATCTACACTTGTGACTGAAAGGCTGAAACTGATATTCTTGAGTTCAATATTGTTTCTAGTCTGGTATCTGTAAGAAGATTCATCTTCAATGAGGGTGTACTTAGTACTTTTTAGAATTTTTCAACAAGTCCAGTGCTTGCTTTTTACGACTCTATTTCCCTGGCAGTTGTTGATATGATCAACAAGTAAAATAACTCTCTGCTGTCATTGCTTGCTCCACCAATAACTCTTTTCTCACTCTTCCTTTCCCACTCCTTGCCTCTCACTCTTTCTCTCTACCTTTTCGAGTAAGGGCTGCATTATTAATTTGTGGTTGTAGCGGCTGGTGTGAATTGCATGCATGCCTGACTATAAAAAGTACACCGTGTATGTTCGTCTGAATATTCATGCCTCGAAGGATATGAATATTAATCTATGAAATCATCAAACACCAAATGCAGCCTTTGAGCAGCCGCTATGTATAAATAATATCATTACCATCGCTGTCAATAATGCAAAAGGCGAGAAGTTCAACAAGGTAGCTCGGATGGAAGGTCAGGGCTGTTACGTTTGTATGTATTAGCATAAATTGTTGATGATATTGGAATATTTGAGAAGTAATTTGAAAGACATTGAACTTGAGGGTGTAGTTTAGCTCTAGCTCTATTTAAAAAATCAAATTCAAATCATCGTATTATTACTGAAACGTTACATGGTACAATATTTTACTGAAAAGTTTTAATTGAGGTAGTAATTCCATTTTGAAATGCATTCTAACCCAAGTCATGTGAAAAAGAAATTTTCAGAACTATCTAACTGAGGGAAAATCCTGAGGGATTTCCCTCAGGAAAAAAAGTAATTCCCTAATGATACATAAACAATGTTTCTTGGTTGGGCAGCTCGACTCAATTCACTGAATAAAGAAAGAATCTCTATTCTTCAATTTACTCTTCCCAGTTTTTCTCTGTAGGTGCTAAATAAAAGTGAAAAAATTGTTGTATGGACACCCAAACATCACAATTAATCTATATTACCTTATAATAAATAGATAGTAAGATTCAGATAGAAAATAAATATTTATATAATTTTCATGGTGTAAATTTGTAATGTTCAGAACATGATTGTCAACTCTCAGATCCAACTACAATTAGTTCTGCAACTTGAGTTATTCTTGATTAAATAAACTGAGTAAAATTGAATAAAATCTAATTACTAATTAATTATCCTATTCAGGATATTTCATGAAGTGAAATAATGAATACTTTTATATTATGAAGTGGACTATTATGGTTATGACTGTGTATGTTTATGGTATATGGAATATAAAACATGTACAAAAAGGGAAATATTAAGTAGTAGATATACAGGGTCCACACCATAAAAAGTACGACTGATTTTCTATAGCGCGAGCGGGGCTGTGTAGTTGGCTGGATGGGCAGCATGGGGGGAAGGGGAACCCCAGTCGCCTGTGGGCTTTGGTTGAGTAATGACGGCGGTTATTATAAGCTAGTGTACTTCAAGAATTTTGAAAGCTACAATTTTTAATAACTATTCACTTTATATTATTGTAAAAAGTAAAAATAACTTTCCTGCTTTTTATAAGTGTATTAATTGCAGCAGGATAATTTTAGTTTAAATTGAAAATATTTCGATTGTATTATCCCTGTGTCTGATGTGTTCAGCAATTTTTTATAAGGATGATCCACCTTGCCGGGGGCCCATGATAAGCCTAATTTACTTTGGCCTGAATCCCTTTAACCATAATTCCACTACAGTATTCTATTTTGAAAAGTAAATCAATATTAATATGATTGCTTTGATTTATAATACAATTTTCAATAAACCAATGTCCAATAAACTCTGTGTGTATATAGCACTGTAAAGAGTGATTTTTAACGTTTTAATTTAAGGATTCGTCAGGGAGCCCTGCCCCAGACAATTTTCGAGAAATAGACCCGCCTGGACATTATTTTAAAAGCAGATTTAAACTCTTATGAAGAAGTAAGTGAAAAGTTATATAGGCCATGTTTCTTGTTAGGATCTTCCTTCTGGTCCCTTTGAAACTGGCTTCTCTTTTCCAGATCAGCAACCACCATAGTCCTCCTTAGCATGTCCTCCTTGCAATTTTCTTGGTGGCGTGGACTTTAATACGAACCCATTAAGCGTGGACTTTCCTATGAAACAAAATTCAATCGTGGACTTTCCTATGAACTGTTACTTGTATTTGTTACTGTTATCTGCCCAGTAATGTAACTGTTACTGTTATTTGTATGGAGCAGGAAGGTGGACTTGTAGTGACACTTCTTACAAAGTAATAGGGTGGCACATCGTAATTTAGCAGTGCAAATTTCATGCGTGGACTTTCTTACAAACAATACATCATGTGCTAAAGTTCTATTTTGTTACTTTTTAACATGAGATAAATACTCAATGAGATAAAACTCCAATGTGGTTTCCCTAAAAGCAAATATACAATTAGGACTCTCATCCCTATCAACTTCTTATCTATCTCAATACACTCATTTTTCTTACATATTACATATACAACAGAATACAAGTAGAAATTGCAGTCTAGCAGTTCGTAGGAAAGTCCACAATTGAATTTTGCTACATAGGAAAGTCCACGCTCAATGGGTTCGTATTAAAGTCCACGGAGCCATTTTCTTCACAGGACTTCCTTGAGAGAGCATTCACATTCCTGTAACTGATTCCCGCTTGATGGACTTTACTGCGTTACTGTCTTTACTGCTTGATGAACTGTCTCATCTAATTTATCTGTACACTTTCTCCTGGTGTGTACTTTTCTCCCACAAGTCCAGCATTGAACCTCCTTCTTGTCGACTCCCAATTGTTCCAGGACTAGTTCTACAATCTTATGAATGGTGCTTGCTCCAATCATTTCAGCTCTCACTGTAGAATGGCCTTGCACTGACAGCAAAATGACTTCAAATTCAGAGCATTTCTGGTTCTTTGGTCTAGCTCAGGGGTGCACAGCCCACGGCCCCCAACCTGTTTTTTTGCGGCCCTTGGCCCGTTCTAAAATTTTACTTGAATTTAGTGAAAGGAATATTAATTGTATTTAGTTTTACATTTTTGTTGTTGCAATATGATACAGACATCATTTGTTAAGGACCGGATGTATAGTTACATAGGAATTTCACTGATGAGAATATTTTATGTACTGTGTGTGTTTATAAGGAAGGTACAAAAATCGCGTTGACACAATGTAGGCGCTTGAAGGACGTTATGCTCTTCATTTGAGTTCCGTAACACTATCCATTGAGACAGTTGAATCCGTTGTGACTTTGCTTAATTTTGTGTTAGATCTTCAAAATTAAATTTATCTAGAATCATCACAAACAATTATTCAAAAATTAAACGTTTATTGGGGGGCTTTAGCCTGGAAGCCGTTTTTAAATCCACCACTGTATAACGTGTTTTTTGATACTGTACAGAGATGGCACTTCAAAATTAGTTAACATCGAGTAAGGGAACAACTCGGGTTCAAGGTATACAGCAGCAAGCTAATTTGACAGAATAGTTATTTTCACTTTTATATCTATACGTTTCTAAATAGTGTCAGCTGTATAGTGCAGCCGTGCAGGGTAACTGTGGGAATACGAAAGTGAACAAAACACTAATGTCGAATTTGGTTGAGTTTGACGTTATATAGCCATGATTACGTTGAAAAGAGTCTGCTTTTTGTGTTTTGTCACCATGTTCCGTTGGAAATCCTCACCCCTCTCGACCCCCCCTCCATCCCCCGCCAGGTGAGGGTCAGACAACCCAGCAACACATTTTGAATTGAGCGAGGCCCACGCAATAAGAGGTTTTGTCGATATACATTTGTATGTATGTGTCGCTGCTTGAGGTCAATGCCCCTAATTAACCTGTTCCGGGAAACGAAAATGTCTTGTCGGGTACAAACGAAGCCATAAAGTCCAGTGACAATTCTAAATTATAATTAGCGTATTCCTGTTGAGTTCATTGCATTTTCCTTGGGTGTGCGGAATTCTGTTTGGAATTGTAGTAGGAAAGACTTGGTTCATTAATTTATTGATACATGATCTCCAATGATCTTTAAACATTAAAAAACTACTAGTTCTGTAAACAGTAGACCTCACGCCCAAGAATCAGGGTGCTTGCACAGAGCAACATAATCGATGTATTCAATGATAATCACCATCGTAAAATTGAGCACAGTCATCAGACCCTTAATTCAATTGGCGCAGTATATTAATTTCATGTCTGTTTTTCACAAAAGGTCACTCTGTATCACATCAACAAGGCTGCATTTCCAATTTGCGAGACAGCTGATTGCTCAAATTAGATTTTAGATGTCTGATGAATGAGTTTATAAAACAATATTAATTAAATTTGAATATCATTTACTTAGTAATTACTTTTTAATATACAGTACTTATGAAATGAAACAAACAAATATGTTATTCTAATGTAAGATAACTTTATTCATATGAATAAGGCTCAACCAGATGCTATGACTCGAGGGCTACCTATATGAATCGGATTCCAATTGTATAAATATGATGGAGATCATTTTAAAAATCATATGTTCCTATAGGAAGAAGGCCTTTATTTTTTTCCTTATTGTTTTTGCAAGAAAATTTAAAAGACTTTAAACATGCATCGCTGCTCATTACTAAAAGGAACATTCTTGCCAAATTTCAAAGAAATCGTTTCTCGCGTTCAGCCGTAAATGCATTACAAACAGACGAACAGACAGAATGCAAAAAGGTCTATTTGAAACAGAGACCTCTCTTCGTTTGGTCAATTATTGCTTGTTGAATACGCTCCCAAGTTTACGAGCTTATTGTTAGAAAATATTGAAAATAAATTTTAATTTGAGTTTCATTTGGCTGTCTGTAAAGAAATTCCCTATTCCTCAACTGTTAACGAGTATTGTGGGTACTTGGACCTCTCTGTAATATTTTCTAGAATATAATATGAATTGATACAAAAATATCGTATGAGAAAAGCAGGTTAACGAATGAATCAGCTCGTCTTGTGTAGGCAAAATTGATCTATATTAAAAATAAAGAAAAAATATGGAGGACAGAAAAGAAAATTAACAAGTCCCAAAGAAGTGAGAACTTTAAATATGGATTGAAACAAATCCAAATTATAAAATGATGGGCGAGTCCACAGTTTATTAAAATAAATCATTCATTAACGTTCCGAGTGGTCTATTTCAATTTTGGCTGAACTTCTCAATTCATTTGAATACTGCTTTCGAAGCCGATTCCTTTTATTGATATTTCAATCTATTCGGTTGTCAAATATCATTTTATTGAAATGGGTTCCTCACTCAGTGTTATGATTACTGATTGTTTAGAAGTCGTCCATGAATACAAATTGGAATCATTCATTAAATTTTCCTTGTAAGATCATAAATAAGTTAATTATGTTAACTTGTTCCTATTTGATTTGTTGTGATTTTAAATGTGTTTTTAATATTTACGGTTTAAGGTTATGAATAGCTGGCAACTTTTAGCTTTGTAAAAATACAATTCTTTTACTATGGAAATTGTTGATCATTGTTTTTGAACTGAAAAGATTAAGAACACAATCATTTAATTTTTTTGTATTGGGAAAAATTTCAAACGATTATAGTCAGAAACATCAGACATGTAAAGAAGCATGGTCTCTCTTTCATAAGATTTACTGGAAGTTCATTGCAATATTTGAAAATACTTTTTAAAACGATCTCTCATGAAGTTTTAAAACGATTCATACAAATAAATATTATGTATGTAAAAATGTAATAAATAACAGTATTAGCGAAACCCTGTTTGTTTTAAAAATTTATCTGACATGTCATATACTTTATATTATTAGGAGTTTAAATTTAGAACAGCTCAACTTTTAGAAGTTGTCAATCAATCAGACCACCATCCAAGACATGCGTATGAAATAAAAATCAATGTAGCTCGATTTTAAAAGGCTAGTCCTGTTTGTAAACCTTTCTTTTCAGAGAGCAAGACCAGTTTGATGAAGACGTCAAGTTATTTGAAAAGTGACACCTTTTTGGTGGATGGGATAGAACAGTGAAATGAAAAAAGGAGAAGAGAAGAAAATCCAGATGAAGAGACGGAATAGAAGGATGCATAACTAAGTTAGGATTGTCACCTGCATTACTAAAAGGCAGCTGCTGTGGGAAGCGAAGGGAGCGCTTGCTCAACTAGTCCCACTACACGCCTCAGAGGGTGAAAGCCGAAAAATTAGCTAGGTACAATATCCTGGAAGCCTTTTGTCAAGGAGACAATCATAGAATGTGACTTGTTAAAAAGAAAAACGAAGGTAGCTGTGCGGACAATGACGGTCACCTCAATAGCCAGAAAATATGAGATTCACTGGTCTTCTATAACTATATTGTATATTTTATCGGTATTTCGACAGGGGCGGTTCCCAGTTTACTGCCAAATATTGGAAGGGTGTAAACGATCATTTCAATTTTATGTGATATTGGTGTAATACATCAACATCAATCACGTTCACATTAAACACTCATTAAAATGAGTCAAATAATCAACACTCATCAAATTACTAATGGAGAATAAAATATCGAAATTTTAATATTGTGAATTACTAAAATAAAAACGGTATTCTCAAATGTACAACAAAACTATTGTATATTGCACTTGTAAAAATAAAAATCATAATACAATAAGTGAAATTCTTAATTCAACTGAAAAAATAACTTTTAAAATTGCTTGTATGACGTTTTTTTATCATGTTTTAATAAAGAAGAATTTGAAATTTGAAAAGCCAAGGCATAATAACCAGAGAACTAGTAGTGAGTTCTTGAGAAAAAATTTTAAATTAAAACAATTCTTAAATATTGACAGAAAAATCGATCATTATCATTACCATTAAATACTCATTCTTGGCTGGCGGCTTTGGCTAAGCTTTTGCCTAAAGAATTCTGTAATATTTTTTCAGATTCGAATCGTATTAAAATTAATATTGTATTAATTTATTTGTATTTATGCTGAAAATTTTGTTGCATAACTTGATCAAAAGGGTTTGAATTGTTTTGTTGATAAATAATTTTTACTTTTAATGATTCCAGGTAAATAGTAAGAGCTGCTGAAAATGCGTAGCAACCCTTTTTTTGGTATACGGGGTAAATTACAGGTGTCGAAAATTTTGAACTTCAAATTTTGCCTTTTGTAGTTTCTATCATCAATGATAGATCAAGCAATGAAAATTCAGTCGAAATTGCGTTTGAACTTTTTTAGAAAATAAATATTATTTCCTTTTGTGTGAGGAATGTTGGGCGATTAAGATCTACTTTTCACAGAAATATTAGTTTAATATTAAGGAATTTAAATTTTGCTATTTAGTTGTAGATTTGTTATCCTACTTTATAAAATTACTAAATTAACATTAATATTAAATGCTTAAGTGACCAGAATTCAACATTATTCAGTCTTGAATGAACTTCAATGGTATCTGTGTTTTCTATTCGGTACACTCACACCATATGGTTAGTTGGTGAGCCACAAAAAGTCGGTAATTTTCTAAATGTCCTCGAGCAGCTGCATTAGGCTATACCCGAAATCGCCATTTAATTATACTTGACTGACTAGACGACCCCCTTCGTTCCTCGACCGCACTTTTCTAAAGGCCCCCTCAACTCCTAGCAATTACTCACTAATGTCCTTTCATTTTTACTAATTATTGTGACGCTTATCTCTCTACGTTACTTACCGTGCTACTGGTATGTTGAATTAGGATTAAGAACTTGAATGCTTGACCCCTATAACATAATGCTTATGATGGAGATCGGACATCATAATAACAATATACTTTTTATGATAGAAAGCCGTTAGTATCACCGTTTGAGTGTAACTAAGCAAGTATTTAGAATTTTGCAAACAATTAATTATAGTGCTAGCGATAACGAAGAGATTGACACAACTTTCATCTCTATGTATCATCAAGGGCCCACTAGAAAATGTTTTTTTTTTTCAATTCTTGCCTATGGCCTGTGGGAGAAGAAGTCCTTCTTCTGGTGACTCTACAGCTAACATGTGACTTGGACACACAGCCTTACAAGCTACATCATTCTAAATCTTGAGAAAAGTACTATGCCCTTCGTGAATTACTAAAAATATATATAAAGAAAAAACAAAATTCCTATGATCCAGTAATTCTGTTTTTCTACATTTAAAATTTTTCAACTCCCTAGAACGGCGAGCTTGTTGGAAATTACACTATTGTTAAGCATTCGTAAATTTTACGACACTTAAAAAAATATTGGCTGTTGAGGGGATGTAAAAAATAACTATTACTTATTGAACTAACTGTGTATTATATCTAGAAGCATTGTAAAATATTTATTTTGAGTTTGATTTACCGTTTATTTACATATTGGATAAGACTTCAAGGGTTTCCAATTTATGACGAGTTATAAATAAATTTTTTTTCTATTAAGATATGTAGTATTTATCCCATCACTACTGATGTAAGTGAAATGCCATAATATAAGAAGTTTGAAAAAATATTGACATTTAGTTTTCAATGTAATTGCAAATATCTCTGAACTTTAGTCTTGTTGAAAAGTATATACTATTAGAACACTTTACATTTTACTATATACACTATTTATATTATTCACAAAACTTTTTCTTTTTACAAAATGCTTATGAAGTCATATTTACATGATAATTCAGTATTCAAACAACAAAATTCCACTTTTGAGCCCAAAAAATTAAAAAAACATTGAATCAAAAAGTTTACAAAAAAAATCGGTATCGGTAAGCATTCGTAAAAATTACGACTGCTATAAAATATACGACGACTGACGCATGCCAAACGGGTAAGACGGTGTCACCGACCCTGGGCCTGGTAATGGAAGGATTAGCTGGTTGGATAGTTCTGAAAATCCAAGAGCAGAAAAATTGTGGCACCGTCGTAAAATTTACGAATGCTTACCGTTCCAGGGTTAAATATGCAGTCTGCGAGAAATATTATGAGACGAAAGCTGTAGATAATTTTATAAAGGAAATTTAAGTGTAGCGGAAAAAAATTAATGTCCCAAACTCCAACAATTGCCACATTGCAATCGATGCTGTGAAATTTAGCAAAGTACGGCCGCCATCTTGGAAAAACTCCACTCAGTTTTTTGGGCATATCATCATAGATATTCTTATTCTATTACTGATAACGAAGAGATTGTCACCATTCTCACACTAGTATTCTCAAAGGGCCCACGGAAACACTCACTATTTTGTAACCCTTTGTATTTTATAATTCCCCCCTCCATATTTTTGGGGCTGGGATATCACGTCATTTTAATCCAGCCAACAATCTTCAATACGTTATTATTTTACTTGTCAACAGAAATATATGTTAATTTTCAGTATTATGTAATTGTCAGACAAACAACAAAAAATTATTTGATTCTCCTTGGGGAAAAATAAACAATAAGGCCGGGTGTCCACGGACGACTATCGCATGTGGTAAGTGGGTACCACTGACCGGGAATTCGAAGAATGCGTACCACAAATCGCACTCACTGGTGTCCACGATGTGGTATGTGGCGGCTGCTGCTGTGCTACTGCCGCCACCGCACCCACTCCTCAGTCTTTCGTAGACCGGCAACATAACTAGTACTGCGTTTTAATAAGTCGCCTATCTATACTGTGTGCCTCCTGTAGTTACAATGGATGAGCAAGATGTATTAGCTGTAATCGGTTACATAAGAACACGTCGGATTATCCGTAGACGGAAAAAGGTTCGCAGACGGTTTTGGGTACATCCCATTGTAAGTAATAGAGTATTGAGTGGCCAGTTTTACCGGTTACACAGTGAGCTGCAAGAAGACCCAGAAAAGTTTTTTTCGTACTATCGTATGTCGGAGCGTTCATTTAAAGAATTGCTCATTTTGATTGAAGATGACATAACCAAAAAAACAACTAATATGAGATTGCCCATCCCACCGGAGGAGAGATTAAGCATCACCCTCAGGTATATTTATGAGTACGGTGTGTTTATGAAATAATATAATATGATTCTTTTCGAATCTTAGAGATCCATTTTCAGAGGCATCACAAACAAATTAATACGATCTCACAGGGATCTACAAACTGAACTGCTCTGATTGCAACAAATTCTACATAGGACAACAAGGCCGCACATTCAAACAACATTACAAGGAACACTTTCGAGCCTTAACATCAAAAGCTGAATCGAATTTCGCCGAGCATATAATTCAAAATGGACACACTTTAACTAACATCACTACCAACCTACACATTCTACATTTAAAATCTAAAGGACACGAACTCAACACCTTAGAACAATTTGAAATATACAATCACACCACACACAAAAAAAACATCCTCAACAAATAACTAAATTTTAAATCACACAAACTTTTTGATCACATCTGCAAAAACCACACCTCTTTTAACAAAAAAAACTGACATCGATGATCAAGGAGGACGCCTCTGAAAATGGATCTCAAAGATTCGAAAAGAAAACGTCTGGCCTACAGAGTAAGTAATTTCGACTTATTCTTAATGAAAATTTGACTGCAAGTCGTTGAATTCACTTATAAAGTTAATAAAAATAACAACTAATATGAGATTGCCCATTGGTGTGTTTATGAAATAATATAATATGATATGGTAAATGTTAATTATAGGAACCTTGCATACACATTCAAAAACAACTGTTTCAGTGTATCTTAAAGATTTTAAAATTAATATTACTTTAATAACAATTGAAAACAATATAAAAGTTAGATATGTCCAGCAAGAAATCGGAAACCTTAATATTAATATACATATTAAAAAATATTAATATACACGCACAAACACTGGGACAGAACGCAGAAAAAGTCGTCCAGACGACGAGCGAAACAGGCTGCGACTACCACAGAAGCTAGGGGACAGTGGTATGCACGGCGAGTCGGTACCACTAGCGCACCTCATAAAAAACCTACGACAAAACGCGTGGTCCGTGGACACCGATAGACGCGACTGCCTTTGTTTCAAATGTACTGACTCGGAGCTGCGTTTCCAGACCGACAATTCCAAAAATTGTGGTAACTACGTCCTTCTGCGATAGTCGTCCGTGGACACCCGGCCTAAGGTTGGGAATGAAAATGATGACCTCTTGTCAGTATCAGTCGTCCTCATTTGACTTTTGACAATCACACTCAAACAGAGAAGACTATTAATTTATTCTCTATATTATAAACTCAAGTAAAGATTTTTAGGTTCCTACTTTTGCGAGAGATAAAAGTAACATTTATGCTTTGGCTTTTGACATACATACTCAAGCCCATACATAGATTACATTATTCCTTCTTGTCTATGTTCACCAACTGCCTACAGCGTTACTTTCAAGTGTTACCAGCGTCATTTTAGTGTTAGACTCGTAAAAATATTTTTTCTATTACTTTTTGTGTACTGTGTACACCGAGCTATATGAAATATATTCTATACATTCCAGCATTTCTCCTGTTATTGACAGATATTGCAATCATATCTCATCACATCCTAGATTGGCACGGTTTGTTTGAAGATAGGGAAAGTTGCCGTGAAGGATACAACCCAAATGCAAACTTTTTTTAAAAGAATAAGTCTGATACCTGTGTGTGGGTAATGAGTTGAATGGTAATAATTCAATTCAATTCAATTTATTTAACATACACAAAATATAAAAACAAAGCAAAAATGAAATTAAAATGATTGATAAGTTGGACCTATAGTTTTAGGTGGCTTCCAAACCACCGGGAAGTGATTATACAGCAGAGAATAGTCTTTTTTCCGGCCAAGTCAAAGCGGTCACCCAAGTGCAGCCTAGTACTTGTGTCTTATCTTCTCTATGACTGAACAGATACATATAGCACGGCTATTAGCTAATCATGTCTTCTCTCTCGTCTTAAAAAAGCCAATCTTAATCAATAAATCTAATATATTTTCATACTCTCTAAATTAACAAAATTAAATTGTAATAATCGTTTTCATACACTATATTCCACTTGGTCACTTAGTATGTAGTTTGCCTCTGTTTTTGTTAGGTGTATGTATACAGAGATCAATTATTCATGCATTGAGTTTTCAAAGGTCCAACATTGGTTTCATTTTATGACCAAGGTTTTCATAATGAATAATAGACGAAATTGTCACAACCACATTTATTAAAAATATTGAGAAACTAGTTTCGGTTGTTATACCATTATCAATCTCAATCAAACTGGAGTTTCTCAATATTTTTAATAAATATGGTTGTGACAATTTCGTCCTATTATTCATTATGGATACCTTCCACAATATCACCTTCGCCACTACAAAGAAAGTACAAAAAAAGTAGTAAAAGTCAAAGGTATTCATTGATATGTCATAATTTTCTCTGTTCGTTCATTAAATGCTGTTTTTTGTGTAGAGGTGCAAGTGCACTATAAATAACTAAAATAAATATTCTCTAAATATCAAATATAATTATTTAATATAATATTAAATATTATGATATGAAATATAAATATTATAATAAAATAAATATTGATATTTAATATTAGGTACTAAATATAGGCCTACAGTACTATTCACAAAATCACTAAACACTACAATAACTATTCTCCACTCAGGAGAATGAGCTCAAAGTTTTTTCCATCAATTGTACATCATTGTACTTCTATTGGCTCGTTTTGTTCCAAAGAATGCCTGTGCAGTTGATGGTTGGACAGCTCTCAATTTGACCTTTCCGTTTGCTATGACTTTCTTCGCCTGCAGAGAGCGCAATCTCATTCCGTGTGACATTTAGTTTGGTTTGATTTGTATGAATTGTAAGGAGCGAACTGTAACTACAACCAGTGGCGTAACGTACACCCCCGCAGACCCCGCGGCGCGGGGGGGCCCGGGCTATAAGGGGGCCCGGAATGAAAATATATTTTTTCAAGAAATGGCCCGTGCTAAGACTGATAGCCTATATATATTTTTTTTTTCAAAAGAAATAAAACTGAATTACTGAAGGAAGAATAATGAATTGGCTAATTATTGTCAGGTCAATGTTTATTGTTTACTTTATCAATTCGCAAATAGCTTTAGTGAAGGAATTCAGAAGCAGGATGTTGTGACTTCAGGAAATGGAAATGGAGACATACCGAGGACAAAACACTCTTCAAACAAACTTATCTAGACTGTTACAAATCATGTCTCCAAAGTGCAAATATTAGAGGAAATTAATATTATTTTTCCATGGAATTCCTCAATGTATATTAGCATATATTGTGATGTAAAGGAAAGTGGGGGGTTGTGTAATAAAATAACTAAAGTCAATATTTTTCTTCATACAGTATTATGAATTCAGTCACTTTTGAATCGTCCAGTTAGATACATGTAGCCCTACACGTGTCCCATAAATTGGCCTAGAGTAAACCGTATGTATATTAATTGAGTTCGTGATCGTAAGTTTATTATTTGGAGTGCCATATTTTGTTTCATTGCTATTCTATTTTTCAACATGCTGCGTTTATGGTATTGTGATGTTGTACAGTCATGTTTTAGTTATTTCTATTTTTTATCGACTAGTACATTTTTAAACAATGTTCAGAAGGAATATTTATGCCCTTGATATATCGGATAAATTACGTGATTATTGTACAGAATAAGTATATAAATAATAGTTTTGGTTCAATTGTTTTAGTTTTCCTAACACAGTTGAATTTTTTTCTTATAATAGGATCAAGTACTGTATAAGTAGTCTACGTTTTCTCTCTTCTGCCTCTTGAGAATAAATTTCTTAAATTTTTCCTCTTTTCCTGACTTAGTAATTTCGCGGTAATTTAGATAAAATGCCCTTTTTTCAAATTTTAACCTGTGTCCGTGTCTGCAAACGAGGCGAATTCTGAGAGAACACATTTTCTGGGAAAAGGAGCGAAGGTGCTAACAAGGAGGATGTGAATGTGGATCCTATGGAAGACATCAATTTCAAGGTTTCTAGGTTTCAAGATTAATTATTTATCTGTGATGTTTTCCATGACGAAATACTTAATGAACAATCTAATATTAAAACTGACACTGTATTTCACTTTTATATACTGTATTGTTTTACTCACTTCATTTGGAGATGCTTGAGGGATGCATTTCACTTCTGAAAAGTGACAAAGGCTGACGAAGCTTTTTTCAGAAGTGAAATGCATCCCTCAAGCATCTCCAATATAAGTGAGTAAAACAATATATAAAAGTGAAATACATTGTCAGTTTTAATATTAGATAATTATTTATAACATAATTAACACTCAACTATTTTCATCTTTCAGGAGCCCGTAGGCTACAGCCAAAATCATTAGACTAGCCCCACTTGAAACATGATTGAATTTTTAAATTTAATAGATAAAAAGGTGTTTTGCTCTTACATAATTATAACTGCCCAAAAAATTCATGCAAGTTTTTATGGGAGGGGAGACAAGGGAGAGGGGGGATATTTATATGATTTTTAGGAGAGGGGCCCGGAAAATCGGTTGCGGGGGGGCCCAATTGGAAAACGTTACGCCACTGACTACAACTACCGCATTGAAAACGATCCACTCTCCCTGGCTTAGTCTCTTGTTTAGTCACTACTCTCTTATTATGCAACTAAATGGCCTGGCTGGAAATGATCGGTTTCGCTCTCGATATTTTGTGTATCTGATACTTTTGATCCAATAGGATATTGTCATTGATAATCTTGATGGTCGTATGATGATAGTGAAATGAGAGCATTATCGTAGTTAATCGAAACAATCAATAGGAATTGTGCAATAATAATCTACCATTCTTTCTCAGTAAAAATTATTCTTGAAAAAGATTCTTATAAATAATTATTAAATCAAATTTAATTTTTGTGATTAGTTGACTAATATTTTTTAAGAAGACGCCTTTTGATAAGGTTGGAGTGACTACATTGGAAGCGCCAGTTTGTGTGGAATTGATGCATTTGTGTGGACTGTTCAACCATCATCAACACTATTTTATTGTCTGTTTTAAAATATTGCAATAGGAATTCTGAAAAGTTCATTTTGTTTGTAACTGTAGCTTAAAGCTGCCGGGGGTCTACTTTGCTCGTTTCTGTATTTAAATTTGTTCCTTTTTTTGTAGATTACGTCTTGGAGACCCCAGTTAAGGAGTATAAGACAAGTCAGATTAACAATTATATCAACTTATACACTAGTTACCATAATTACTATATCAATTACTTTTGATACACTATAAAAACTCTTTTACATTATACTTGACTCTACTACTATGACTATTCTACTATAATCCCAATTTCAAACCTCCCGCCTACTCATCCCCCCACCCCATCACCATTCCAACATAAATAACCCTCAAACTCATACCTTAAGTCAGTGTACTGTGGGTCGTCTGACGATGCTCTAGACAACAGAGCGAAACGGCCGTCACGCCATACCGTGAGTTAATTTCCATTTAAAAGTGGTTTTTTCAAGTTTATATTACATATTAGTGGAAACAAGATGGATCTTCAACATCACTATTCTACTACTACTACTACTACTACTACTACTCTACTACTACTGACTATACTACTGAACTCTTGTACACTATAAAAAACTTTATAAACTAAATATTTTTTCAATTGTTTTTTAAATATTTCTATATTTTCAAGACTCTTTAAAAACTGCGGTAGCTTGTTTTAGAGTTTCCTATCAATATAACTAGGTTTTTGTTTGAATAAGCTACTATTGTGACTCACCAAGTGATAATCTCCACGATTTCTTGTATTGTATTAGAGTTTCTTACCAATATAACTAGAATTTTGTTTGAATAAGCTACTATTGTGACTCACCAAGTGATAATCTCCTCGGCTTCTTGTGTTATAATCGTGTACGTCAAGATTTTGGTTAATATCACTCTTACTTTACCTGGTAATACAGAGTGATATTATACCCATTTACAGAAATTAATATTCAATTCTGGAATAGGTGAGAAAAATCAGATATGGGAAAGTGTCGAAACGTCCAAGTCTAGGCAAATGGATTGGTTGGTGAAAAATTCAATTAGAAGCAGAAGAAAAAGGAAGGAAATGGAGAGGGGAAGGGGAAGGAATATTGAATACCTGAAACGAATGCATCGCCATGCCCTTGTACATGGTGACAAATGGTGGTGATACCGAGGAGAGGTTCTCTTTCATCTCCCATCTCTCTCTCAATCTTTCTCACTTCTCTCTCACTCACACTCTCTCTACCTTCATTGGCCTCTTCCTCTATTTTTCTGTACGTTGGACAAGTAAAGAATGAATCAAGCAATCCATCATAGCCGAAAAATGGGGCCCAGCTTGAGATCATCTTAGTGTCAACGCACACCAAGTCGTCATCGTTCAATCACGGTGCGCGACTGCCGAGTTTCGAGTCGCGTCAGTGACAGTCGCTGACAACAACAAAAGACTGTCATACATTTCGCGCCCACGGAGGACTGCGCTGGTGTCACGTTGCGGGCTGTTGGGGGAGAAAAGTGTCAGTTTCGATACTCGCCTCATTGATGCGAATATGACTGATGATAAGGATTGGCAATGAATCATGCGTGATTGCTGTTGTTGGAGATGTTCACACGCAGGTGTTAGCGTGATGTCACGGTGTCAGAAGGAGTGCTAAACATGTTTTGAAGTTTTTGTCGCTGAGAACGACCGAAAATAACTGTTTATTGAATTGGGAGTTGAGGTGGGTTAATGTGTTTAGTATAGATCTGGGTGCAGTCTCACATTCTGTTATTAACTGAACTATTGTAAAATTTAAGCCCTAAAGGATAGATTTTTTTTCAGAGGATGAAGCCCACATAGGTCTGAGACCTGTGCATGGGTAATTAATTGGATGATGGTGATTGATGAGCTGGACCTACAGTTTTAGGTGGGTTCCGAACCATAAACCTGCATGGGAGGATGCATCTTACCGAAATCCATTCCAGAATTAGGTATGAAATGTACCATGTGTTTGCAAATACTCCTTGTCAGCACCTGTATGAAAGTCCTATTACTAAACTATGACTAGTAGTTAGAGCAAGGTTCACAAGTATAACAACTACAATTGACATAGAAATTACTCTTGGATTTATTTTTATTATGTTCCTTTGAAATGGTCTCTCGTGCTTGTCGGAATGAGATTTGAAACAATGTTAAACTTTATTTTATCTTGAAAGTCAATAATTCTGAAGTTGTGTCTGATCACATCTAAGGTAAATAAATACCAGTAAAAAGAAGGGTGGTAGTTGATTTGTCTTTACATGTCCCCTCACTCAATGTTACCCCTCACTCAATTACTGCTCTAAACCCAAAAACATAAATTAATAAACAGTTACTATTAAGCTAGTTTTGTACTCAATGGAAACTGAGGGACTTGTATTTGTTTCCTTATTTGAAATGCCTAAAAATCCATGTATCAAGGGCAGAATTTAATACAACGCTCAGAATTAAATCTCAATTTTTCGTGACTGAAAAAGAAACACTTCATTTTGAACAATAACGATAACAATAAAATTAATAAAAGTCAAAAGCTACAGGCCAATAATGCTCGAAATAATAATATTCACAGATATAATTCGATAAAATCAATTTGAAATTTAAACTGCTAGTTATTCAGTTTTCTAGTCATTATTAAATTTTTATTGTATATTTGAAATTCAAAAGCAATAGGCGACCAAAAGTTCGAAATTTAACAAAATAGGAGACCGATAATACAATAGGATATAGCACAAATTCTATACCTTCCTATTGTTGTTGGTGGGCCCGTCTGATTTCCTTCACCCGAAAATTTAGTTGGAATCTTTTTGCTTTGATTCTAACTAAATTTTCATACGCTACTTAATATCCTTTACTTCGGTATAGGCCACAAGCTACATGGTTAGACTCCTACGAAAAGTTTTGACATATCAGAGGCCAGATATGAGGGAGTAAGTTAGGCCTTTGCTATCAACGACAGGGATCTTGTGCGTTTCTGAAGAATATTCATTAATCTAGCGTATATTAATTCGTAAGATGAAACAATTAATCACCTGAGATTGCGACTGAGGCCAGAAATCAGCCCCCCTCCACCTCCACCGTTGACTGTTTGGGTGGCTATGAAAGGGTGAAGGGGGTCTGGTGGAATAATACAAACAGCGCGATTAAATCTGACAGTGATAGATTCGGTTTTGCAGATGTCTGTCGGGTCGTTCGCTTGTCTGCGCTTTGGACAGTTAACAAGTTTCAGACCTTCCTGGCGGCCGGGGTCTCGTGCTGTTCTTCTTCTTTTTCATCTTCTTCTTCTTCTTCTTCTTGGACTTCTTCTTCTTCTTCTTCTTCTTCTTCTTCTTCTTCTTCTTCTTCTTCTTCTCCTTCTCCTTCTCCTTCTCCTTCTCCTCCTCCTCCTCCTCCTACTCCTCCTCCTCCTTCTCCTCCTCCTTCTCCTCCTTCTCCTCCTCCTCCTCCTCCTCCTCCTACTACTACTACTCCTCCTCCTCCTCCTCCTCCTCCTCCTCCTACTCCTTCTCCTCCTCCTTCTCCTCCTTCTCCTCTTCCTCTTCCTCTTCCTCCTTCGCCTTCTTCTCTTCCCACTTCTCCTCGTCAGCCACCTCCTCCTACTTTCCTCCTCATCCTCCTTATTCTTCGTTTTCTTCTTCATATTTTTCTTATCTCCTTCTCCGTTCTTCTTATACACACCTTGTTCATCTTCGTTAGCCTGTCTTTCACCTTTTCTTGGCCACAGTTTGTTCGAGAAGATCTAGCCTTTCTCCCCGAAACTGTGGGCCACTCTGGCTGATCCGGTTAAACAATAAATAACTCCCACTTAATCAGCACTGATCTGTTGGACGCCCGTGGATGGCGTGGTGCGTGCGTGCACGCCTGCATTCTGGTAAAGAATGTGAAGACCGTAGTTTTGGATAGTCTGTGAACTTTAATTTAGGTCAATCTTTGTTTAAAATTCCAAAATTTAGCTTCACATAAAACTATTATTTCCGGGTCTATATTGCAAACATTGAAGATTTTATAATAGGTTGCATTATCCAGGAGATGAAAATTCAAGAATTGAACGACAATCAACTCTTTTACAAATTTTACAATAATATCCTACATATCAGATGCTAATGTTGAGGCCCATTACCACCTCCTCTGCTCTGTATAAATTCTCCCTGAATTACTGTACATTGAACCACTCTGTAGTTGAATGCCCTGTAATTGAAAATTTATTATTTTTTCTATATATTAATCTATATTTAATTTTTTCTGGTGGTAGGCTACATTGAATCACTGTAGCTGGTTCTGCCTTGTGAAATCTTATTGAAAAATTGAACACCTAACATATTTTTGTACAACCTTTCCATACATAATTCTTAATTTCTTTGTAAATATTGAAGTTATTTTCATGAGAGTTGAGCACTACTCACTGATTATAAGTAACATTCTTCTCATTCGCATACTACCCACGTGATGTCGAAGTAGATCAGATAGTAGTGCCTACTCGTACAATGTCAATATAATTCATAGAGTACAATAATTTCATGTGCGGTCCGTTTCGTTCCATATGTCAACATAATTGTGATATATGTGTGACTGATCGTACATAGGTATTGCAAGTGCGTTATAGGTTAATGAGTGATGTATTGTTGAAAATGCTAGATTTATTGTACACTACATTACACTACACTACATTTGTACACTACATTACAAATGAGTCAAATAGCTTGTTGGAGCCGTTTTTTACTTGTATTGGTGAAGCAACTTTCTTTGCATTTTTGTACATAAATCATTTTCTCTCCATACCAAGTTCACAAGTGGAGTAACTGTTGCCGACGGTATCTTACTATAATACCTTGGATAACAGTTACCAAGTCTGCTCCTAGTTATCTATCGGTTCACAGATACTCTTTCTTCTTCACAGTTCTCTTTCTTCTCTATCTCTTTCTCCGTCACTTCCCAGTATCCACTCTGTACCACCTAACCAGCTATGTGAATATTGTCTGTCCCGTTAGATTATACAGGTACGTGTATGAGTTTTACGATAACGTAATGGCTTTTATCTGTTTATTAGTCAAGATAAAATTATTGTACATTATGTGGTGAACCTGTTGCTTTGTATTAGCTAACCCTGAAATCCATTGTCGGTATTTGTTGACACGCGGTATTTCATTTAGGTGGTTAATCAATAGTTTAAAATAAATTGGATTTGTGTTCGAAATTTGTGATTGAAATTGTGTTCGTATCCCTTTCATACTCATTCTCCATCCCAATCTCTTTTTTGCTCTTTCTCTGTCTACCATAATTTAAAAAACTTACGTGGGGATGGATTGTTCCGATCAAAATTGAACAAGAATTGTTTCTTAGTACAGTATTGTTACGGGTTCTATATCTAAAATAACGCTGGCAACACTTAAATGTATCACTCGCACTTTATTTACACAAATAATCCACAACACGCACTGTCTTACACAAAAATAAGTAATCAAAAACAGATAAATTTATATTGTTCTAATAATAAAGAGTTTTCAATATTACTGTACAAAAATCAATCACTAAATGTCATAAGGCCGATCTAATATTAAATAACAATAACTGTTAAATAAACAATTAAATACAACTGTTCAATAAACTGTCCAATAATTCAAGAACATCGAAAAAGAACAATTAAACTCACGTAGCACAAGTCCGTAATACAATAATAGCTTTTGTATCGTTCACTCGTATGAATTTAAAAAGGTAAAATAATTCTTAATAAGGCACAATATACGGGAATTAATTATCCCTATAGAACAGAACTGCCACTTGTCTCGACAAATTTCAAAGAAGTCTAACTAATTTACAAAAGTCTCTCTCTTATTTGTTATATTTTTCCCTAATCGAGATATCTCTCCATTTTTCTATCAACTTCTACCGAATTCTGAAATAAACAGATAAGGACTCTCGCATCTTCCACAATATTCGATAAGATTCCATTAAATTATAATTAAACAACTAGAATATTCTGCAAAGTTCCAAGTAAACACCATAAAAGTGTCAAAAGAAGAGTAATTAATTGCTTTGACCAGACACTTGTTGACACAAGCAGATAAAAAAAAAAAAAAAATGAGAACTGTTCATTCTTCCTCTTCATTTTCACTACAGTATATTGAGTATATTTATCTAATATATAAAATTCTCGTGTCACAGTGTTTGTTAACATACTACTCCAAAACGGCTTAACCGATTTTAATAAAATTTTGTATATACATTCGGTAGGTTTGCGAATAGGTTTTTATCTATTATTTTATACTTCCAAGTGCTATTGTTTAATAAATATTCTCAATTGACCGAACGAAGAGAGGTATCTGTATCGAGTCGACCGTTTTGCATTTGTCAGTTCGTATGTTTGTAACAAATTTACGACTGAATGCGTGAACCGATTTCTTTGAAATTTGGCACTAATTTTCTTTTTAGTAATGCGCAGCGATGTATGTGTAAGGATTTTCGAAGAACCTTTCACTAGAAGGTTGAAATTTGAAATGTAACCTCAGTGGGAGGTGGCGAATAATAAAATCAAGGAGTATTATTTATGAGACCACAGCAACACGCGACGTGCCTGCTAGTAAGATATATGAATATGGCACTTCATTGAAATTATATTCTCTGACTACCACTGATCTACCAATGATTCTTTCGTTGAATTGTATGTTGAAACTTCAGAAATACAGAATTTTTAAAAACATATGACGTATTTACTTTCAACTATATGACTTTCAATTTAATTGTATGGTTTATGTGCCGGATTTCTTGTAAATTTGCTTTTTTTCTAAAAATTTCTATTCATTCTTCGGAATGTCAATCACATTCTTAATCAAATTTCAACGTGCTAACTAAATATTTTATCATTTTGTGTCTTTGATGTTTAATGAGAAGTGTGAAGGTGAGCACGAAGAGTAGGAGCAAAGAGCGAACTGTGAAGAAGAATAAGGCTGGAATGATGATGAGGAGGGGAGGGTGGTGGATTAGGAAGAAGAAGAAGTGGAGGAAGACGAGGTTGATGATGAGGAGGAAGCAGAATAAGGAGAAGACACCTATTTTGCGATTACTGTCGCCTACCCACGTCCGAATTTTACGACGTCTACCGCAAATTGCCGCAGAACGGGTAGTAAGCCGGTAAACTGAGTTCTAGAGTCGCTTGGTCTAGAGACGACTGGCGCGATCGTATGCAAAGTATCGTTTTTGATGATGATCGAAATTCCAACTCAATTAACCGACATTGTTGTAGGCAGACGAAGGGACAGTCGCCCGCTTTTTACGATCTTCTATCAAACTCGCCTTTCATGAACCACCGCCATATTTACGCCAAATGCCATATAATTTGCATATTCCATAATTCCATAATGCTACTGGGCCTCAGTCCATCGCTGTAGCTCTCAGACTTTCTTGCTTTTTTCTTCTTCATCACTTCTAACTCTTCTCGTTTTAATATATTTTTCTAGCTTCTTTTCTCTCTTTGAAGGTTTATGTATTTATTTTTATTTATTCATCTATTTATTTATTTATAATACATACTAAAAAATTACAAATAATAAGGTTATGAGTAACATGACAAAGTGTGCTAGCATGAACCGTGGATCATGGTTTCACATTTCATTTATTCTGTTATTATGCTATGAATTGCTGTGCTTGCTTTTAAATGGTCCTCTGGCAATTTTTTTGTCGTTTTAACATTTTGTTTGCATTGAATATTTCTTAAAGATAAAATTCCTCTGTTTCTAGCGCTATACTTGCTTACCATGTATGAATAAATTAATATAATAATATAAATTAAATTAATAAATAAATATTTTTCAATCATTATTTCTGTACATTACTGTACATTTGCTTTAAAACAAATCCTCTGTTGAAATTTCAAGCATTTATTCTGAATTATTCTGATTGTAATACAAGAAGCCGAGGAGATTATCACTTGATGAGTCACAATAGTAGCTTATTCAAACAAAAATCTAGTTAGGAATCTCTACAACAAGCTACCGCAGTTTTTAAAGAGTCTTAAAAATATAGAAATATTTAAAAATCAATTGAAAAAATTTTAACTTTTCATGTGAAATTTAACGACTTGCAGTCAAATATTTGTTAAGAATAAGTATAATAACTCACTTAATCTGGCCGAGTACTTTCGAATCTATGAGATCCATCTCATAGATTCGAAAGTACTCGGCCAGATTAAGTGAGTTATTATACTTATTCTTAACAAATATTTGACTGCAAGTCGTTAAATTTCACATGAAAAGTTAATATTAACAACGCAGTTCGTCATGGAACAGGAAATCCAGGAATGAAAAAATTTGTAGTTGATAAAGTTTTTTATAGTGTACAAGAGTTCCTTTCACATCAAAATCAAGCCTCGCCTTAACTAATTGATATAGTAATTATGGTATCTAGTGTATAATTGTTGACCTGACTTGTCTTATACTCCTTAACTGGAGGCTCCAAGACGTAATCTACAAAAAAATATATTTCCCTTGATTAAAAAGTTGCTGATAATTTGAAAATAATCAAAGTCATCTAAAACTATATTCAATCTGGAACTGGAAGTATTAGATTTGTTAGCTGCGCATTCTTGGAATTACATTAAGTTCCACTATCCTCACATAGTTGCAATCATAAAATCGTGAATAAATAAGAAACCACACGATTAGAATGGAATGAATTGCAATGGGTTTCTCATCGTTCCCAACTACAGAACTGCATAGATACTGCAGCAGAAGAATATTCAATTAAAAATGAATTCTTTAGCATATAATGATAACTTCACGATTCAGTTTTCATTTCAACCTGACTAAAAAATAATAATGAAGCAGTTGAAATGCAAAGTTTTATTGTATTATTTTATCGGCAGCATGAATTTGAGCAGAATTCATTGAGTGCAATGTAAAGCATGCATGATGGAGCCGAACCGTGACTGCACTCGAACTACGTTAACGGTTATTGCCAGTACTCTGATATAGTTCAATGTCGCTCGACAACAACTATAACTATAGTACAACTACAAGAACCAACTATTATAGCCGGCCTTTCTCATTACCGTGCATTCATCGGATCGTGAATGATGTTTGGGTTTGTGAATGCGCCAAGTAAAGTATGGGCGTTATATGATTAGTCTCTTCACACACAGAAATAAAAGTGGGTGCATTGGTGTAGGAATCTTCCCATGGATTTTGATATAAGTAGTAATTGATTTCAATTTGGGAGAGACTTTTCGAAATAGTCGAGGCTTCTCGAACAGTGTAACACAATGGAGTCCGCTACCTATAGTTCATATTACAGTAATGTAATAATATTACAGTAATCCGTCTTTTTTATCCTCAAACCCCAAACACTTTGAATTTTAGATGTTTGAACCTTGTTTACAGTTTTCCGATTGATACGTTTCATTTGAATGCCAGGTCTTGAAGAACATTGCATTTCACATAGGCTACATACAGAGGCTACATAGGCTACGTATGCAATTCAAAATACATTCTAAGTTTTAAAAAGTAAAACTGGAAAATATACAGAGTGTTTCGGAACTCTCTATCAATACATCTAGGCAGTGTTTCTGGACCACTAACAAAAGTAAATATCGTTATAAAATTTTTCTCAAGTCCCCAGTTACTCGCACAGCCGCCATTTTGTTTTTTCACGCATTATTTTTTGATTCGAACACCATTGAACGTATAATTTTGAAATAACTTTTTAGGGTGTGCGATGGTTGGAAGCGAAAAACTGCACCCACTCCCAACCACCGCACACCCTAAAAAGTGTCATATCTCTGTTAATTGTTGGCCAATCTTGAAAAATGAGGGTTCGTTAGATTTGCAATAAAAATATCTAATGAAGTTATTGTAGTCAAATTTTGATATCATCAGCCATTTTTAATTTAATCCTCTTCAAACATTTTAAATGACCGCCATTTCGTTTCTTGATGTCGGAAAATTTTGATTAATTTTTTTAGATTGTTTCAATTATTGTTATAAAGCTGTATGCAAAATTTCAAAATTATACGTTCAATGGTGTTCGAATAAAAAAATAATGCGTGAAAAAACCAAAATGGCGGCTGTGTGAGTAACTGGGGAAAAATTTTATTACGATATTTACTTTTGTTAGTGGTCCAGAAACACTGCCTAGAAGTATTGGTAGAGAGTTCCGAAACACCCTTATATATTAAGTAAAAAATAAAGTATTTCGTTTCACAATGATAAAGAACACTTTGATTATTAAATTTTTTGTATCACTTTTCTCTGCATAATAAAATTATTGAAGGAATAGTAGTAGACTTAGACAGGTGATCAGCAGTACACCACTGCAGCATAATGTATGCATATAACAGACAACACAGTCTTCAGAGTCCCGTTCCGTTCTCTCACCAACTCATCTCTACACAATCTTTATCACTCTTCTTTCATCACACTCATTCACTCACGCTCTCTCACTCTCTCTCTTTCTCCCCACTCTCTCGGAAGAGATACTTTAATCGAATTATCTTGTATGGTTTACGAGGTTAAAATTACAGGGTTGGCGCTCTCAACGGCCAACTCACCGCGGCCATCTTTTTTTCTTCTTCCTTTTTTTCTTTTAGCATACAAGAAAGAACGGCACACGCGTAATCGTTCTTTGAGGAACGATTCTCAGGTGATAACACAAGGAGGGTATCATGAGTCACATTCACACACAAACACACACAACCTAAGGAAGTTCCTGCTGCTGGAAGGTGGGAGAGTGAGGGAGTAAGTTTGAGGAAAAGTGAGTGTGTGCGTGTGTGTGTGAGAGAGTTATGAAAAAATTGTTATTGGAATGCGAAACTTATGCATGCACCTCATATAGGTGTGCACTTCATAACGGGAATGTAGAATTACTATGGTTCCAAGCGGTACATAAATTTTTAACAATTGCCTGCATTGGAATCGAGTTTTCAGACGTGATAATAGATAGCTGATATGATTCGAATGGAATGCTAGAAAATTTGAATTACGTCCGATGGCACAGGGGAGATTTTCGTGCTATTTACGTGTGTAATTACCTTTGAGAGAATTTATAGGTTTCACGGCATAGTCTGGGGCTAGAACGAAGAGCCCTTTAGCGGTTAGACGTTTAGAATATTGAACCTTTTGGACTACAATACTAGATTACTGAAGATCTTGCTCTGCATAGAAGTTTTCTTATGTCTTTAAGAACATGAATGTAATGTTGTAGGTTGTATTTCAAGGTCAAAGTTCAAGGTTTTAGGATCAATTGACTAAGAAGAAATGGATTGATTTTCGGAAATTAACGGATTCTGAGATAATCTCTATTTGAAGCTCACCGAACACATTATATATGCCACCTGGTTGACATACGGTCAAACTAGCCTTTTTTTCTTTTTCTTTTTGGAGGATGAAGCCCACATAGGTCTGAGACCTGTGCATGGGTAATGAATTGGATGATTGTGATTGATGAGTTGGACCTTCAGTTTTAGGTGGGTTCCGAACCACCGGGAAGTGATTTTACAGCAGAGAACAGTCTTTTTTGCTGGCCAATCCAATCGGTCATCCTTACAAAGAGCGCCCAGGAGTTTCGTAGCTGATCTCTGATTGAACAGATACCTGCTACGGCACTCGGCTATATATTGAGAAGCACATCTTATATTGATAAGCTTAATAAGCTAGCCTTAATAAATGAAAGGCTTTTAATTTACTATCCTGAATTGAGATGTAGAATAGAATAGAATGGCTGCCTTTATTTATTACCTGGGAGGGCGAAGTTAGAGCGCAGCCGGCCCTCTCTTCCACTTAACCCTCCCCTACAATTCTGATTAAGATAAGTAAAAATAATTATTAGAATAGAAGAACAAAACAAACAGAACTAAAAAATAGGAGATTGAGGAACGATTATCAAGTAAAAAATAAAAAGAAAAGATGTACTTAGATATTTGAATGTAACGCAAATATAAAGGATACTCATAGGCCTATATATTAACAGAAATCAGTTCTGGTAAATCGCATCAACAAAATAATTTACTTTTCCCGACATTAATCTAATAAATCGAAAAGAAACATGAATATCAATGATGAAAATTCCTTATGAATTAATATATTAGGCCTATTATTATATAGTTGAATAGTTGTAAAAATTACATCTTGTCGACGGTTATAAAATAGCCTATACGATGGAGACTCATGAGTCTCTATGACTCAAAACTTTGCGTCTCCATGAAACTTTTAGCCAAAAAATGAGTAAAATTATAATTTATTCTCAATTAAAATTGACTGCAAGTCGTTGAATTTACCATGAAAAGTTAAATAAATAATTATAACTCAGTTCGTTATGGAACAAGAAATCCAGAAATCATAATATTTGTTGACGTGATAAAGAAGACAATTACTTTGATTGATTATTTTAATAAATTTACTTATGGTTCTCTTCTTACAAAATATTACAATACAAGTTGGGAAATCCATTGTTTCTATTCCAAGTATTGGATTTAGCTGGATAAACTTTTACTAATCTATTAAATTATTCCAATGAATAATTACACAATTTACCTCTTATTATTTGTGAAAAATTACTTCAAAAAGTAATAAATCAGTTGTTGCATTTGTCATTGTTGTAACTTATGGCGAGTGCTGTAATTTATGCAATGATATAATCTGAAAACTCACGGTGTTTTCCTGGAGTGGAAACTTTGAATGATAAGATTACAGTTGCAGGGCCGTAAAGAATGAGAGTGGGTATAGGCATCCATTGGACGTGGACATTACAGCATGGGCTCGTGTCTTGTACTTGTGAGTGAAGTGGCGGAGTCTGTTTGGCGAGGTGACTCCTTTCACTTGGAATGCCAGCAATTGGAGCAAGCGCATTTCACCATATTTTAATACAATTCGCCAGGACAATTCATTTATCATAGTCAATTAATTATTTGTCAATCAGAGCTGTTTGTGGAAACATTCTTGGGCTTGACAGAAACGCTGGTAAAAGCTACACTTAAGTTTCTAAAAGTTATAGTATTCAGTATGGGTTAGATTTCTTCTTTAGTTGCCATTATTACATGAATTATTGATTAGTATTGATAGAAAATGTATATAGACTTGTAATTATTATCTACAAAAGAGCTTACATTCGTCAGTAGTATCGGGTGAGTTTCAGGACCTGAATCACTTGTTCAGCGATCATCTGAAACGTACTCAGGTTTGTATATGTGTTTACTAAAAGTTTGTATTCACTGTTAGCTGGTGATGGGACTAAGGTTCTGAAACACGAAAACTCTGTTGCATTTTTATTAACCGACTTCCAAACAGAAGGAGCTTCTAAATTCGACCTGTTTTCATATAATACAATTATTCGAAATCATATGATGCAATATAATTATGCCGGGTAAACGACATCGGTTACCCAAAGATGGTTATGTGTGAAACAAGCCTGTAATGTCCCGTTTAGACCATTCAGGTGAACTTAATTTGATCTAAGAATATAATATTTCTGTTCATATGAACATTGTAAATAATCTAGTTGATGTTATGGAGTCGTAGGAATAAGGTTATTATAGTTTCAATCATGAGTTGGAGTGAAAAATGTTTTTCAGATCGTTAATTAAAAAAAATTATTGAACAATATTCATCAAAGTTCTTTATTTTTCAATGTAGGTATATCCTGGAAGGGCCTGCATTAAAATGAATCAAAAGCCTTTTCACTTTGAAGACGCCTTTCGCTATTGTAATAAATAGATAAAAATAAATAAATATTCAACGTATTTGTAAAATATTACTTAGTTTATTAACTTTCATATAGGTAGACTTTTACTTAATTTAGTTTGGGTGTTATATTGATCATATTGGTTTGCTAATTTGATAAATATTTCAAAATGTAGGCTACAAGAAATTCCTCATGTTTTCAAAATTTGAAAATTCAACTAAAAAGCTTAAAATAAAACAGAAAAGAAAACGACATCAAAGAAATGATACTCCTAAAATTAAATACTCACGTACTCAAAAGTTTAAAATAAAGTATTTCATTTAAACTGAGAAAATTTTCAATTTAATACAAGTAATCTTTTGAAGTCGGCGCCAAATATTTTATGAAGTTAATAAGAAATTCTATGTTATATTTTAGTATTTTATGGAAAATTTGGGGACGACTTCAAAATATTACTAGTATTAAATTTAAAATGTTCTTTCAGTTAAATGAAATACTTTATTTTAAACTGTTCAGTGGTGAGTATTCAATTTATGGAGTATCATTTCATTGATTTCGGTTTCTTTTTTGTTTGATTGTAATAAATTTACTATCAATATAAGTTTTAAGTTGAACTTCAAATTGTTAAGTGAGGAAACCTTTAGCTTACAGTATATCTTCAACTTTTATTTCTTTGAAATTCCAACAATTTCGTTTTTTTAATAGGTATAATTCTAAGACTTACTTTTTCTTTTCAGGTGAGCTGCGTTTGCAAATGAAGTATCTAACTACAGTGCTGAAACATGATTTTCTGATTGATAATACATTTCAATGAAGAAGAAGAATACACTTGTAACTGCTCATCCATTAGTAAGTATACCAATCCAGTTGAAGAATTCAGCAATAAAGTGGTTTTAATTTCTTTTAATACTAAAATTTTTCCAGTAAACCAGTTAGTTTCTTTCTGGACGTTTTGCGTCAAAGCATTATGAAGACAGTTATTTTATAAATAAAAGTATTATAGTAACACTGTAGCTAGTATTGCGTTTTGCTATGATTATAAAATAAACAAACATTATTTAAAAAAAGAAACGCTGCATCTCTTTCAATAAAGCTTTTGAATTTCATTTTTTGCTGATTGTTAGTTTTTTTTAATTTGTGAAGCTCGCTTAGGTCAGGTGACATACCCACGTTCAAATGGAAGTATTTCCTATCCTTCTATTCCTTGTGACCAAATTATGAGGTTCTGAGGTTGTACTGTATTTGTATGAGGTAGATCTATCTGAATATTTGAAGCTGCTCCATTCAATTAATAGTAGGCATGACTAAAAATACTTGATGAAATTTGAGATTTAGGTAGGCCTATTATTGATGGATTTCCCACATACACTTATATTAAACAGTTCTAATAATTCTACTAAACTAGCTCCATCAGTGGTGAATTTATTGTGATGAGGGGGGGGGGGGGTTCTGTAGGGACTGCAGCCCAGGGTGGCTAGATTTAAGGGGCGGTGGTTTTCGGAAGGTTTTTATAGTTTTAATAAAGAAGGTTACTACTGAAGAAAGAGAGTTACAAGATCAGTGAGTGCCAAGTATTTATTGTAGTAACTACTGTTCTCCATTGGGCGGCTCTGTAATTTTAAGTACAGTAGTGGATACCTACTATCGTTGAAACTGCAGCTACACCTGAATATTAGTCTACTAAAATTTAAAGAAACCCATTTTAAAAAACACCATGTTATGTGATTTCAAATTTATCAATATTGCCAACTAATCTAGTTGTTGCATTATTCCTTTTCCAAAGAAAAGGTTGGTTTGGTATTAGGCTAGATTTTTAATGATTAATCAGTGCATTAAACTAAAATAGCAGTAAAAGCTAAAATAAACATAATAATACACTATTAGGGAATTTCAAGGGCATTTAAAAAAAAGGATTTCACAAAAGCATGGTGTGTGTAAACTAGCAGCATAACTATGGATGGAGATCATAGATCCTCTTCAGAGTCTGAGACAAAATAAATTTTGGAATTGGAGCTTTGAGAGACATTTTTTTGACAAAGAGTCAAAGAAGATGTCTGGAATCAGTAAAAAGTGGTTGAAGACAGATTATTTTTCAAAAAAGATCTGGGGGGAGTACCGCGAACCCCCCTACTAAAATAAAATCCAAGTACTGTACCCCAATCAGGTGAGGTTCAAAAATAGCAGAGTGAAAATATTTTCATGTAGGCCTGCTCTAATTTTTCTACTGAACCCATAAGAGTCTGGATATCTGGATCTTCCATTGACAATGACGAAAAATCTAGATGAAGTGTGCTGTGACTGACTCATAACATGTGCTGAAATGTTGAAGTGGATGAATTTATTTCTAGAATCACTAGAAAGTGTGGTTTTAGTGGAGTTTTTTCAAACCCTTTCCGGGGAGTACCCCCGGAGGCTACAATACCTTTCTGCCAGAGCTCCTAGGCGGCAAAAGTGTAAATCCGCCACTCTGCTCAGGAACGCGTCAAACACGGTGGGTTTTGTGGGTGATTAGCATTATTGAAACTTGTGTCATAATGCTATACTTGGTAATGCCGCATGAAATCCTAGAACACGACACTTAAACCTCATCTGCGTCAGCAACATTGTTGAGGAAAGTTACGTGGCCCTTTGGCAGTAAACGGTGGGTCGGTATATCACGACTCGGTAATAAATAATAATGATAGGATACCTTGTTGACATCTATCTATTCGGTACATCATTGCTGTATGGATTCTGACGGCGTTATAACTGGCACCAATACAAATAGCTCTCCTGGTAACATTGTCTTGTTACCCCCATAGAACAGTCTACAATCAGTTCAATGATGATTATGATGTTGTTGACGATGATTATGGTGGTGATTAAGACAGGTGTCGTCCAGGAGACCGCAGTTAATGATGGTAATGTTTGCAATATGGCGTCTGAGAGACCGCTATTCACTAATCCTCTAAACTAACACCGATTGAAGACGGTTTGTTTAGTGAGTTTAGTGTTTGCGGTTATATGATTTAGAATGTAATTTGACGACAGCCTAGTGTAAGGAGAGGTATTTGTATTGGTGCCAGTTATGACGCCTGGCCTCCGTGTTAATTCAACTGATTTAACCACTAACTGACCTAGCAACCTATTTGTGGTACTTGCATTATAGTGGTGTGATTAAGCTAACATTTCCAACCTAGTTAGCTAAGTTTATATCATGAGAAAGCAATCTTATTCTGTAAATTGAAAACAATTATTAACAAATTCAGTATGGTAGTGAAAAGTTATTTGTTTTTGTTTACTCAACAAATCATATGCGTTGTGCAAGCTTACTTCCTTTTTAACCGACTTCCAACAAGGAGGAGGTTCTCAATTCGAACTGTTTGTTCATCAATTACTCAGGCACTATTGTACCGATTTCAGTTTTTTTTTTAATGAAAGAGCATCATTCAGCGGTGGTCCCATCCAAGTTTCTCAAGGATCGGCCTAATACTTAGCCCAATATCAAGCAAAAAGGAGCATTCATTGACGTCTTAGGCTAGTTTCACACATAACTGGCAGTTTGATAACCGGTGCCGTTTACAGTACGAGACTGAGCTCCGTGTCTCTCAGAGGAATGCACTACGTCATTACGTCATCGCAAAAGCAATGCAATGCTCTGTGTGTGCGTCTGCGCTGCCCGGTATAGCATTCGTCTCTCCTCTTCAGCCGTCAGGGACACGGAGCTTAGTCTCACACAGTCCCTGGCCGATCATATGGAGCGCTTCACACTTACCTGATTTTTGAAATCATATGATGCAATGTAATTAAGCCGGGGCAAACGACATCGGTTATCCAATGCCGGCTATGTGTGGAACAAGCCTGTCATGTCCCGTTTTGGCCAATCAGGTGAACTATACAAATTGAAAGTTATCACAGTTCATATGATTTCCCTTTACCAGCCATGGCTGATCAAAGAGGAATAAACACGGGGTCGCGACAAAAGCTACTAGTGACATAAGCTCCCAACTGACAGTGGTGGGGGATAGTGAAGGGTTGCAAGTGAATGGGTATGAGGGAAAACGATAAACATTCAGGATTTTTTCTCTCTTAATGATTTTCAAATTTGTAGTTAGTAAGTTATTATTGTTTTGTAGGGTTAAGTGTAAGAGAGGGCCGGCTGCGCCCTAACTTCGCCCTCCTAGGCAAAAAATAAAGGCAGTCATTCTACTCTATTACTATATTGGATTTAGCTGAATATGGCCAATATTAGGCTGAAGATGATACGAGTAACATTTGAGCCATTGAAAAAAATGTTACCAAACAGTTATTTTAGTCAATTAGTTACTGCGATAACAGCAGCTGTGTAATAATATCCTGGATATTGGATTGTCGTTCAACCATTTAAGCATTATCTAATTCGACGTTTATTCCTTTCTTGATTTCTATTCTGTATAATTGCAACCTTTCCAATATTGACAAGAATTGAAAGGTGAAAGCCTTCAGAACTGGAGAATTGCATAATAAAAAAATTACTGAGAGTATTTCAGGTAATTTTGTTACACATCACAGCCAGGTGATCCATAAAGCGCTCTTTTGTACTGTATAAAATGATCACCAAGTATACTGCATTTCCATCGTAACCTTTTATTGATAAGGAATGTCTATCTGATCGCTTGCTTTCCAAGACATTTATTTGTCCATTTAAGGCAGCTGAAGGTATCATAATGGTTATGCATTTTGAAATGTGTCTATAATAAATTAGTTCTCCCTTAACATTTATTTATCAATGTTTGAATTGTAGAATGGTTATGGCTTATCAAAAATATCCTTGATTCATCCTGGAATAGATAAATAGTCTTTTTCTCTTATTTGTTAATTTATTTTTTAGTCGTAGACAGAATTTCCTTTTAATGAGCTTAACCTAAATGACTTACTAATTAACTTGAATGAGATAAACCTAATAGGCTAGTAGTTATTACTAATTAACTTACTAATTAACTTAAATGAGCTTAACCAAAAAGGCTAGTAGCCTATTAGCATGGAGTTATTCACTTGCATAATAGATTTTTACCTGAATTCACAGCTAGAGGTGAGAATACATTTTCAAACTTTATTCATTTTATTTATTGTCCGTTTTATTAAAAAACTTTGTTTCTTGTTGCAAAATTAAATGTAATAATTTAACATGGAATTATCAAAACTATAATTAGTTTAAAGACTAAAAACGTATAATTTCCGAATGTACCATTATAATTTATCTGTAGCAAATCAAAATTCGATTTATACAAAAAACATCAATTTCCACCTAAATAAAGACTTTCTTTAAAGTAGCTTCAGATATTGTAGCAACAAAAAATATTTTATAATGAAGAAAAAATCATTTTTATGCTTTAATTGTAAGCACACTTATAAATTACTTCATTTTCAGGTAATACCGTATTAATTTTTTCATCACCAACTCTAATTATTACTTCCATAAATCGTCAAAGGTAATAACTTTACCTCATCCCCAGCACTGACCCCTTTCAAATTGTCGATGTTTATGATTTGTGGGGGGAGATGTTCCTTTTCTTGTCCCCCCCCCCCATTTTACGTACCCCAGCAATTATTACAAGCGGCACTAACGAAACGTCAACAGTAAGTCAGACTTGAACGCATACAGTCGTTAAGCAGCTATTGTTTGCCAACGTCTTGCTGCGTCGTAAACCAAAACACTCGCCGAATGTTCTTTGCATTTTTCCGAGAATTCCCACCCTATCCTTTTCTTCTCTCCCTCTTCCTCTTTTTATTCTTTCTATCATTCTCCCATCCTTCACCCTTAATTTGCCACTTCCTCACCCTCTCCTCCACAGGACACCAACTCTCGCGTATACAATAATTTTAGTAATTGCGACTTGTTTATGACTCGTACGAAGGAATGAATACTGCTGGCTGCTACGCAGAGAGTTGTTTCGCAAGTTGTTTGTTGGTTTTACGGGAGACCGTAATTACGGCAACTGCTATTATTATTTCTCTTTCTCTATTAAAGATTTTGATAGTCGGTGCGTCTTAGGAGTTTTGTCGGTTGATGAGTGGAGGGATGGAGGGGTCTTGCCTTGATCGCGGTGAGGTTCACTGGAAGAAAATGATAAGAAGGAAGAGAAGAAGCAGAATTAAATGATGATAAAAAAGACGATGGAGAAAAGGTGTGGGAGAAGAGAATGAAGAGAAGATTGAAATCTTGGAAAAAGCAGAAAAGGAAATTGTAGTAAAAGATGTGTAACAGAAGTGTAGAGGAAGAAAAGCCGACGATAAAATATGATAATTAAAATTAGATGGTAGAACTATGAAGTTATAGCTGTGGAAAAAAGAAAGCAAAGAAAGAAAGAGTGAATGACAATAGAGGAGTAGATGATGGGA
Source organism: Conomelus anceps (assembly GCA_948455865.1). Taxonomy (NCBI): domain Eukaryota; kingdom Metazoa; phylum Arthropoda; class Insecta; order Hemiptera; family Delphacidae; genus Conomelus; species Conomelus anceps. The sequence continues at coordinate 28,105,489 of OX418223.1, forward strand.
AAAAAGAGGTGAAAGCAGAGAAAAAGATGTGCAAGAGGTTAATTAGCGAAAGAAGCAGAAATTAAAGATGGTGTAGAATTAGCAAAATAAAAAAAAGAGAAGGAAAAGAGGAAGGAGAAGAAGTAGAAATAATAATAATAATAGTAATAATTTTTCTAATAATAATAATAATACGGTCTGGTGTCAGAGTTCTCAGTTCGCACCTGCACAAAGTTCAGGTCCTCTGATTTGACTTAACGACTGCTTTTTAGACAGCCGGGATCGATGGGCTTAACGTGTCCTCCGAAACACATAGAAGAGGTAGAAGGAAGAGAGTAGGAGAAAGGAATGAGAAGTTGTGGAGTAAAATAATGTGATTTGAATGAAGATCAATGTGGAGGATGATAGTAATGGAGAAGAAACAGAAAAGTAAATGAAGATAGGAGATTTGCAAGAAAGTAGAAAAATAAATAGAAAGAGCAATAAATGTTAGGAAGAATTAAGATAAAAATGGGAATAAGAGGAGTGTAACAGAAGACTGATAAAGTAGAACATAGAGGGCTATGATGAAAGAGTAATAAAACGAAAGAAAATAAGAAGTCGATCTGTAGATGAAATAAGAAAATAAGAAAAAAAGTTGTAGAAGAAAGAACTCAAAATGTGGAGGAGGAAGAAGTGATAAAAGTGGGGGAGAAAGAAGACCAATTATTATTCCACAGCTACAGTCGACTCTCGTTAATACGAATTTGGAGGTACCAGAGAAAAACTTCGAATAATCGAGAGTTCGTATTATCGAACGTTTAGATGAGAAGAGAAGAAAAAACTCTACAGAAAGCGAAATTTCTTTGAAAGATTCAATGTGGAAATACTGTAAAAGAATAGAACAATGTTTGAAAATAAAAATTATCAAGAATATTGTTGAAAGTACAGTCTAATGAAAAAACAATTATTGTCAATCAAAATAATTAGCCTTTTAAAAAAGTCTATACTTTTTCTCTCTTTTACTGCATCATTAATATAGCTTGAATACTAAACAAAAACTGAAAAGTGAACTGAGTTTAGTGAGAAATGCTGCAAGTTTATGCAGGTTTGAACATGTTTGTCAACGAGAACAGAAGCCTAATGCATTAATATCCTACAATATCGTACACTTACCATAAGAAGTATACATATGTATGTACTGAATAAACTCAGTATATCTTCGTATTATCGAGAGATGTTATGACAAACTTCGAATTATCGCGTGTTGCGATCAAAAAATTATCGCGCGGGTCAAGCTTGGTACCGGTAATTTACTTCGTGTTATCGAGTGTACCAAAATGCATTGCATTTGTTCGAAATATCAAGAGTTTTTCAGGGGACCGAGGGTGTAATTCGTATTATCAAGAGTTTCGTATTATCGAATGTTTGTATTAAAGAGAGTCGACTGTATATTCATTGAGGACTACTTCACTGAGAACGCTCCCTTTTTGTGGGTAGATGAACGGGCAAGGAGTAATTTTCATTGTTTTGTCAATGAAGCAGTGGTGAAGCAAGTGGAAATATGAAGAAAGAAAAGGTAAATAAAAGTAGAAAGATGAGTAAGTAGGCTAGTAGATGGTGGAAGACGGCCATGGAATTTTTTTTGCAATGTTTTAACTTTGCTAAAAACGTCCCAGCTAATTTGTTTTGCGGAATTGGGAATAGCGAAGGAAATTTTGGTCTGGTGTGTGGCGTCTGGGAGCACAGTCAAAGTAGTCAATAGCATTTCGTATTGACTTTGGTGGGATGGAAGCGTACTGGGTGTTTATTCCAGCGAACACATAAGACCAATGGTCTTATGTGTTCGCTGGTTTATTCCTGTGTGTCAGAAAGGAAAAGAGAGGCTTAAAATTGTTGGGTTGTCTTGAAATTTGGTGAAGTACCCCTTTTTCGCGAGTTTTTCATTATCGACCTCTTACTGTAACCTTGCTAGCCCAACTAAAATCTGAAACTATCAAAAAGTTGCTAAATAAATGGAATTTATCAATTAAAATAAATATCTCAGTTCCCATTGATTGAATTACAACAAAAAAATGAAAGGTCACTCCACTCTTGAAAACAAAGTATTTCTATTTGTTTGTTTATTTATTTATTGTGACAAATTCTACCAACTATGGCGAGCCATGTCCTAGAGTAGGCGTTCAGGGCGCAATAAAAAATATTAAAAAGGCTTCTTCAATTATCAATAAATTTATTCTTTAACTAGGCTGAAATTAAAGTGCAATGTAAGTTATTTTTACATTACATGAATGTGCCAGTATTTGATCCATATTATGGTTGCAATTAAAATTATAATTACTGTAGTTGAAGAACAAGGTTTTCCAAATAATTCCTCTAAAAATACTACATTGTTGAGCCAATTATTATAAATACTTCTATTTCTTGGATCATTCCCAGTCTATAGTCAAGACTATTCTCGTACAAGAATACAAGGAAACAGAGTGCTCGTAATTAATTAACTAATTCAGCTAACTGTGCTAGTGTGCTAAGAAAGTTGACATGCAAACCATTCATTGTTTGGCAGGTCATTGACTTTTGTTTGACAATAATGTATTTCAGAACTATGCCTGATTACCATGTGGCCCAAGAAAATCAATTGAAATACAATTTATTAATAAGCTATGAAATGGACAACAATTCATAAACTTTAGACCACAATATAGTTAACAACTAATTATAATAATTACCTATCGCTAATTCTAGGGATTATAAATTTGTATTGATTGTAAGTTTGTTGGTGTACTAGATATCATATCTTGGTCTAGGCGTTTTCTTTAGCAGGTTTTGTACAATCTATTTACAATAGTTGTTTTAATTTTAAGTATTTTTTTGTAGGCACAAAAGCAGTAAATAACGCCATTTTTTCCATGGGATAAAAGCGATTATTTTGAATCAGAAGTGCTACTGAAGCTTATAAGGAAAAAATGTCATAGGATAGATGCCTGATTGGAAAAACAAAAATATTTTTAAATTTGAAAAATTTCTAACGAAACTATTATTGCATAAGAACAAGCTCAAGTAATGATGAAAAACTTCTTGTAATTTACAACGCCTAAAATACGCCTTTATCGTTCTACAGTCAATTCAGATGAAGCTTTCATGAGACCACTTCTCTATTTCAACACACTAGGCCCAGCTGCATCAATTTTAAGCGGAATTTATTACCTGTTCATTTGCATGTATTGACTATTTTGAAACTAAACCAAACTGAATCGCTTTTTAAATTCACAAAATTTCTCTAGTGTTAGTGTAATAAAAAAATATATTATTTTAAGTTTTGTTCGCTCAATATAAAATGGGTTCATTATCGAAAATTAATTGTCTCATTCAGTTAATAAACCACTATAGTAATCAAACAATCAATACATGCAAATGAACAGGTATATAAATTCCGCTTAAAATTGATGCAGCTGGGCCTAGTGTGTTGAAATAGAGAAGTGGTCTCATGAAAACTTCATCTGAATTGACTGTAGAACGATAAAGGCGTATTTTAGGCATTGTAAATTACAAGATGAAACGCTTTAAATAAATTGAATGCTTCTGAGTATAGAGTTGATTCTTCCAGAGTCAAGTTCCAGTAGCAGTAGAAACCTTCAGTATGAATAATGGAGTCATTAAATCTTTCATTAGTTCAAATATTTAATTGATTTAGTTTTGTTGCTTTTAACCAAGCAATCTAGCTATTTATTTTCGTTGCCCATTTATTTTAATTGTTGTTATTCAATCATTTTTAATTACCACAATTTAATTAAAGTTGATTCAGACAAGTTGTTTTCTTTAAATTAGTAGCATCAGTTTCAATATTAGGAGTTTATATTATCAGCGAATTAATTTTGTGTTCTTTCTGGTGGGTGGGTGAGTTTCTCTTGGGCTTGTTGTTTTTATTTTGATTGTCTTTTCAAAAATTAACAAAATATTATACCGGTCTCAATGGCTCCACTGTAGTAAAATCAATGGATTTATTTAGCAATCATTTTTCAGAACCCTAATTAGATGTAACTTGCAATGACTGAAATTCAACATTCATTTTATGTTTAATTATTTTTTACTGCAAATTTGTGTTTTAATCGATCTTTACTGCTGGATAATTTTGAATATAGAACATTTTTCAGCTCCGCAACAGTCTCTCAGTAATGCTCCATTTTTCCTGTTATTTCTATAACCATTCTCTTATAAATCTTTTGTTATTTCACGTTGTAGATCGTTCACTTTACAAAGACTAAGCAATGCCCTGTACACCTTATCAATAGAATGTTTTTCTTCTTTTGATTGAATACCTCCATTGTATAAAAGTTCCAACTATGGATCATATTAATTGCGAGCCTGCAATATTTTTTACCGCCACTTTTGGTCAATTGAATTGTATTCGATGTTCTCACATTTGATCTGACAGTTAACAAGCTGTCACATAGTTAAGACCTTGTACTGGTTCTTCTTTATCTCCAAACACTAAAAAGGACTCAAAAAGATACCTTTTTCGCCCTCACAACTTTCTGATACAAAGGTGAATACAACTGTCAGCTGTTATCATGTATTATCCCTTTTCATTCTCTTTATTGTCGAATTGCTATGTATGTTTTCTAGTATCGGATAGGGTTGGGTTTGACATGATACTGATAATTTTTTGTGCTACACAGCCTAGAGAAAATCAATAAAAAGAATTGGAAACAAAATAAACTACTTTGAACATTTTGTTTCTGTTTAATCTTTTTTCACAGATTCCAATCAAAACAATCTCACGAATATTTTCTATAAATAAATGTGCAGCAGCCTACTTTGTTGGAAAAGTATCTGGAATCCTTAAATCAACTTTTCCTAGTGTTGAATTTTTGTTAATATAATGTTTCTCAATTACGATCTAAAAATCTTCAAATTCTTAAAGTCAATTTCGTTTACAAACAGGTTGAATTATTGAAATTTGTGATTAATGGAATATCACATTGCTATAGCCAGTGTGCTAAAAAATATACTTGAAATGGAAGGAATTTATATCTATTCAAATTTGGAACCATTTCAGTTCTTGACTATTCCATGACTTTTGGTGTTTCGGATTAGGATACAATAATTATAGGGTACAATAGCAAATTTAATTGAAAGACGAATAACTCTGTATCCAATGAATCATTCTCAATAATTACAGGGTTCACTTGAAATGACTACGTCACCTAATAGTCGATTTTTTCTTTATTATAAATGTGTGCCTCATAATAAAATTTCTGTATTTATTAACTACTTTCCCCTCAAATCTAAATCACGTATCGTCAAAGTAATACAATTAGCATACCTTTTCATCTAGGTCACATTTCGGACTGTCACTGTGGTCTGTATTTCGCTCTCCTGTGTGAAGCCGGTGTCCTGTAAATCGCGCCCCGTACGTTCACACAGCGTAAATCGCGCCCAGTAGGTCCCTCTCTTGAATGAATTGAACTAAGCAAATACACATGTGGCATTATTAAACCAACTAAAATCAGCTTAAAGCATTGTCATATTTTTCAAATTTATTCAAAATAAACTGATTTCCATCACACTTTATCCAGGCTTTGGACTATGGCTACATGACAAGAGCAAGTTATTGTCATTTAGGCGTGTTTAAAATCAGCTTTAAGCGTCGTCATTTTTTTATTCAATAGTTATAATTTTTTACCTTTTACTTAATTAACTTCAATCATCGTCATCTTTATTGCTTTATTTATTTTATATTTTTTTGTTTTTCTTAGTTGTTTAGGTTAGGTTAGGCCTGTCAAGTGATGCTAGCGGGCGCGATTTACCCAGATTTTTGCTTGGGCACGATTTTTACTGGGTGCGATTATTAGGCATTCGTGAAGCCTACCTGCTATTAGCAACTATCCTAGGATACTTCCTTCCACATTCTATTCATTATTCAAAATCACGTTCCTTGAGAAATATTTGAAGAAAAGAACAGAAGCGAAGACAATGAAAAATTGAAAGGGTTGATTTATTGCATTCTACGTGTCGTCTGACGTTTATATTATGCGACTGCAGATGTTGATAGTTGATTGTCGAAAGTGAAAAGTATCGGTCTCCCTCTCTTTCTCCATTTTTAGTACTATCTTTATACTTCTTTTCTCCCTTTTTAGTCTTTTATTTTTGCTCGTTTTCTCCGACTTCGGAAATATTTACAATCGTGTACATTGAACGAAAACTGATTTGCATGTGATAAATTACCTGTGTGACTACAGTCTCCATTCAGAACTCTGTGAACTGACACCAGTCAGTGAGTGGTGGGATAATGTCTAGGGGGGGGGGGGGGGGGGGTTGAAAAAAGAAATGTGTATATGAGTAGATGACGCTGGCCAGGAGTGAGCTGTGGAAAAGCGTCAGTTTTTCTAAGTTACGAAATTGCCTTTTGTTACTCCCACGTGGACTGTTGACAAGAAAAAGAGAGTACAAAGTGATGGAGATAGTGAATGTTACGTGGTCGTCGTCCCCTTCCGAACATGGTTGTTGACCTTTAATGTGTTTGGAATATGTGAATTGGTGCTAAAGGTTGAAATAAGTATGTGGGAATCTATTCTATCCTTGGCTGGAAATAAATAATAAGTGAAATCTATTATAATAGAGTTGAAGATGATCTAGAATTTTTCAAGCTGGTTTCATGCAATTTCCCAAACTGTCTAATATTTTTTTTTTAAACTGGTGTCTAAATATTTAAGTCATACTTGGAATATAAAGCTTTAAGCCAGAAATTGGCAGCACTTCGAAATTCGAAAATGATAAAATTAGGTAGAATATTATCCTTTTCACCTGCATGTCGCTATATCTAAGGCTTCCAAAAAAGTAATAATAACGAATATAATAATAAAAATGGAGATAAAAAATGGAGGGTTAATAGTCCAATCGAGTAAAGAGAGCTCATGAGAGCAAGTATATCACATTGCTATCTATTCTTGAGAGGTAAAAATGTGTTTAGCCTCTAAATTGCACTACAGACACTGCCAGTCACAAGCCAAGTAAACAAAACCTTGATAGGGTGTTTAAGATACAAAAGAAAGCGGTTAGGTGAAAAGAAAGAGTAAATAGATTAGATTCATGTAGGCCGTTGTTCAAGAGACTTTGTCTCCTAACTGTACCCTGCTTATATGTGTATGAAGCTGCTTTATATGTAGAAACAAATGATATAACCAAAATCTTGACGTACACGATTATAATACAAGAAGCCGATGAGATTATCACTTGGTGAGTCACAATAGTAGCTTATTCAAACAAAAACCTAGTTATATTGGTAGGAAATTCTACAATAAGCTACCGCAGTGTTTAAAGAGTCTTGAAAATTAGAAATATTTTTAAAACAGCTGAAAAAATATTTAGTTGATAAAGCTTTTTATAGTGTACAAGAGTTCCTTTCACATAAAAATTAAGCCTCACCCCAACTAATTGATGTAGTAATTATGGTAACTAGTTTATAAGAGTATAATTGTTGATCTGACTTGTCTTATACTTCTTACATAACTGTACTTTCCAAGACGTAATCTAAAAAAAAGAGCAAATGAGCGATCGATCAGTTATTTCTTTGCTCACGTGGTAGAAACTTAAGTGATACATTTTTCCTTTCTCGAAATTCTCACAATATATGGACAATCAGTGATTCCTTGGTGGATACGTAATTGGGTGATGCTTTATAAAGCTCTGAATTTTGCAGAAATCCGTTTTCAAGTCAAATACAAGCATTAATTTATTTTACTTGAAACAGAGCAGCGAGCTTCTTCCTCAGTTCCTGACTTGCCATAATTATCAGAGGAAACGATCGAACCTTGGACCATAAAAACGCATGAAACCAATTCTTATTCTCTCGGTGACAAGTGCAAAAAATATGGCCTGCGCAAAAGAACCAGAAACGTCATTATACGTAAATAATAATCGTGCAGTTTATGATTGGCCGCCAGTTGAGAATGAACGGCAATAATAACGCAAGCCAAACGTCGAACGCTAAGGATAATAAAAACAGTATCGGTACTTTTATTCTTGTCTTGCATGGGTTTTATTGCGGTACATCAGAGCCAGATAAGATAGGGCAATTTATATCCGATGCAACATTTACATTGTGTCAGTGGATGGTCTGCTTGAAGGTAAGCTCATAAATTATTGGTGTCCATGCTTTTGACAGCCCTACAGGCAGTGTCGCGGTGTTATTCTGTTAATCCTTTCTTACAGATTCTTCTCTCCTTTTGTCCCTCTCCTTTTCATTCTCCTTATCTTCTATGACATTATTCACAGAATCTTTCCCATTTTCTATTAATCCATAGTCTTCTTTTCCATTCCAAATCCTCTTTCTTTCTTCTTATCTTGCATCCTCTCTATTCCAATTTTTATATTTTCTCTTTCTTACTATCTAATAATTCTAGTTCTTTCTTCGTTCCTCGCTTATAATAGATGTTGCTGTTGTTAATGACAGATGATGGCTTATTTTTATTTCAAACCCTTTTCGCATCTTCCTTCTCTCTAATCCTATTTTTACTTTACTTTTATCTCCCGTACACTCACTATCTAATTATACTAATTTTTCTTACTTTTCTTATTCTTCATCTCATCTCTTCTTTCCTATAACAGTAGTTTCTCTTTTCTTCTTTTATCTACATCATTCAAAATTGCTATCTCTTCTATCCTCATTCCTGATTTTATTAATATTGTTAGGTTCTTTTTTATTCATTCAGCATCATTCCTGATCTTTTAAATGTATTGAATTATAACATTTAAATTACCAATTTTTTAACGTATTTTTTTCTTATTGGAAGACAGAAAAACTTATTTTCAATTAATTCTTTCACTCATCAGTTTATAAATTTTGTGAAAGATTGCAATATTTACCTAAAATCCTATCTATAAGAACTGCTTTTCTTTCAAGTACATTTATTTATAAATATATTACGTATGACACAATCGCCGTACCTTATTCAGTCATATAAATTATCACGGTTTCTGTTTCTAACATTTCTTCACTTTCTCAGTAATTCTTTGTACTCTCAATTTACTTTGACAATAACTTAGTCAAACATTTGGCGTTTTGCGATTATACATCTCAAGTTTGGCACAACCGTTGGTCGTCATTTTCTTGTCGGAAGCCATACTGAACATCATTTTATCTATGAATATTCAGTCCCACTAGCCTACATAATATTTTGCCTGTATTTCTCCTTACTTACTCTTACTCCTCGGTATTTCTCTTACTCCTCGATCATAGCTCGCTGCCAAGCGCCTGTAAATTCACAATTTTTCACAATGCTACTTATATAACTCTGTATATATGTCTATATAAGTCAGAAGTAGCCCCCTGTAATCTTCTCTAGCGGCTCCAATGCAGAAAAACAGTTGTAATCTTTGAGGCGCGTTACAACCTCCATAGTTATTAGATCTGAACCGCGAGCGCGGTGTGTGTGAGTGTTGTTTGCTGGTTAGAGGTTTAAAAAGGCACTGTGTCGAGTGCATAACTGCAGCTGATAATATCTTTGTAAGATATAAAACCAGCTAGAATAATAGGATGTTTCGCGAAAGAGAGGAAATTGGGTAGAATGTTGCCAACAGTGTACCAACAAGATGGCAATAATTGAAAAAGTGGTGTTGAACTGGAGGTAAGTCTGGAAGAAGCATAGATGTAATAAGCTTAATGTATTTTTCAAGCTCATCTTACAATTCCCTTAGCTGAATTTTCATTATTATTTCTTAAAATTGCACAAATTGTAATTTTTGAGTTATTTATCGAAACTAAAATGCAATCAATTTTAAGATGCAACAGGTTATTAGCCAAAAAATACTTTCTTAAAAAATTTAAAAAAATTATTTTATTGTTCTATTTCTACTGTATTTTTGGAGAATCCAAATCATAGTTTTGGTCTCTTTCACTGGAGAATGTCATTCTGAAGCACAAGTAGCGATTATTTTTCTATTGAAAAATATTGTAAGAAAGTTCACTCTAATTGAAGCACTGAGACAGTTCAAAGAAAGTTGATATAACTGAGTTTTGTTTGAGATTTTTGAGCGAAAAATGTGTAAGTTGGATCATATTGTTAAATAACTCAAATTAAAAAGAAATGTCCTTTTCAGCTTGCCAACGATGTGTCGCTTTGTGTTTACAATTATTGACATTGTTTATATTAGTGGCGATTGCATTGCTAAAGTTATGTTCCCTTTCTATCTACGATCTCTTTTATTCTTATTTGTCAAATGTGCTTCTAGACCTTTTGAGGGCAATCTAGGTGTCAGTTTATAGAACTCTCTAGAAACATTACTGTTTATAAATAGGAAGCGCCGTTTGTAGTCAGTCAGTCTTCATTCAGATTTCCCAATAGCAGGATCATATGTGACAGTTCTTGTTCATTGTGGCAGTTTGACATTCTTCATTTCTGATAGTGCTTTACACAGTGTTTCAGCGTTCTAGTGTGACATAACTGTGACAAGACTATTAGTGATAATCAAACTTCTTTTGGACTGTTGTCAGTAACTGGATAGTATATTATTATTATTATTATTATTATTATATTATTGAACAAGTTATTGCACATTTATTGTTGAGTTATTGAACAATTAATTGGACATTTATTATTGAATTATTGAACAATTTATTGTACATTTAATATTGAGTTATTGGTCAGCCTATTTTACTTTAATCAATTAGTTTTTGACAGTAATTAATTGTTGTTATTGGATTTTTTTTAAAGTTATTGAACTATTTCGTTGTTTTATTTAATTTATTGAGTGATAATTACTATGCTACTTCAATTATTTTTCTATTAGTCAGCAAAGAGTTGTCAGCATTATTTTAGTGTTGGAACCCATAGCAATATTATTTTTGATCACATGTTAAAATCTTAACAATTATTATTATTTCAAATTCCGTACCTAAATTGTTATCCTACTCACGTATATCAAAATCACCTTGTTACTTGAAAGATATATTCAATCGTTTATATCCATTACCGTATATTGTTCTTATCCAATTGAATCGATCTTTGAAAAATATGAAAATGGATAAAATTCTTATGGTTTTTCTTTGATACACCAATCTGTTAAATTCGCCCATCTCAAAGAGTTGATCATGTTCTTGCATTAATATACTAATATAAAGTATCTCAATACTTTACTTTTGATATAAGCTACTTACTTCCTTTTTCATTTTTCTTTTATTATTAGAGAATAATTTATTCCGTTATTTTAAATAGCCTAATCTTTTCTCTAGTTGGTCTCTTATGCTTCGATAACCATCCACCCTTATCATCCACTCATTGTCCACGCACAAGTCTCGGACACATCATCAGCACAAAAAAAATATCTTCTGCTTAATCTTCGTGTAATATAGCAATATTCAAGTCCCATTCAACAATACCTAGTATAATAATAGAAAGATAGATAGATTTAATAGCGTCCACTGCCCTCCTATACAGGATCTGCAGCTTGTCAAAAAATTTAAAATGCACAGTAAAATAGAATGCTCAAGAGCAAGACAAAGCAAACCAAACATCTGATTCTCTTAAAGCTAAAATTGTTTACCCTAAACCAGGGTAAACTAAAACTATTGCTAAATTAAAACGTTTGAATAGTAATCTCTGTACTATTCTGTGGAATAAAAGACAATACTTATTAATTCCTTTTTCAACTTGGCTCTAAACTCCCTTTCACCTAATTTTTTGATGGAATCAGGTAAAACATCATAATAAAAGGACTCCCGAACTCCTGACACCTCGCTTGAATGTGGAGCGATGAACCTCATCCCTCAATAAATGCCTATTCCTGGTATTATACAAATGTATGTCATCACCTCGCTTAAAAATTGACTCATTTTTCTTTACAAAACAGACTGTCTCAAGCACATATAAACTTGGGAGAGGCAGAATTTTTAAACTCCTAAAATGAGGTCGGCAACTATTCCTGATGAACTCTCCCATCGAATTGCCAATTTTTGAACTCGGATTACTTCAAGAGAGTCACAAGAACTCCCGCAGAAAACTATTCCATAAGGCAACAGGGAGTGGAAAAGACCAAAATAATCATCCCTGAGAGAACTTAAATCAAGAATAACCAGGATCATTGGATACTTTATACCTAGGATCACTGGATACCTTATGGCTTTTAAGGCGATGCAAAATAGGTTATTCGTGTAGGATTTTATAATAAACCTGAAATTTTCTATTACTGAAGAAGCTATTATCATTTAAGCCTACTACATATAGACTATACAATATAGAACTACTAGAAGTCTACTAGAGTAGTGAGCAGTAAGGCCAGTCCGATTAGCAGAGAAAAGCAATTGGGAGGTCAGATGGGCGCCTGTTATGTCTATATCTCTCTTTATTTTTAATACCGTAATTATCGCTGCAATAACGATCGTTATCAGCTGCGTTCTTATCCCTTTCATCTAGTTTTGCAGGTCAAGCCAATTCGATGGTGTTTTTCTTCTTGTTCATCGCGGGTCTTGTTTTTTATTTTTTCCTCTTCTCTCCACTCACTAAAAAACGACTTCGCCTACTTTGGCAACATTCTCCTAAGTACCGTTAGTGTTTTTGTCTTGAAAAGATGTGTGAATATGTGAAGATCACGGTCGTCGTTCCTCGTTTAGCCGCTGTAATGCCGTCATACGTTTGCTGCTCCATACTACCATGCCATTGGATCCCGATAATGAAGGTCATTATTATCGACATAATCATCATCATCATCGTCCATTGATCGGTGCCTGCTCGAATTTGGACTCACTTCGATCACGCTATCTGAAAATTTAGTTGGGCTTTGTTTATGGCACTTCACGTTTAGAAAATGTAAAAAGTATGTCGACAGTCGACGTATTTAGTGTATTAAGACCTCAAGCTATAGAGAACATTGAGAAATTTCATTCTTTCTTCATATACAGTAACAATTATAGGCCTACTATATTCATATTGTTACGGGCTCTATCTCTAAAATAATGCTTGCAACACCTCAAATTAACAATCGCACATTATTTACACAAACGTACTAATCAGTAATGTCAAACAAAATAAAGCAATCAGAAACAGATAAATCGATAAAGCTCAGCTAATAAAGAATTTGCAATATTGCTGTACAAAAATCAATCACTAACTGTTGAAAGGCCGATCAAATATCAAATGTTCAATAATTCAAGAAGAAACGTCTAAGAATAACAATTAAACACTTACGTAGTACAGGTCCATATTACAATAATAGCTAAGAGTATGAGTCCACTTGTATAAAATGTAAAGGAAGACTAATACAGTCACAATATACTGCGTTTATCACTTAACACATTAAACGTTTGTTTAACACGGTCTGAATAAATTGTCACTTGTTATGTCAACGAACTTCAAGCCATGAATGAAACTCATGTTTACATTAGCCTTCGACTTATATACATTTCTATCATTTTAGAAAGATCGAGAGAAATCTTTTTTCTATCAAATTCTAAAGTAAACAGATAGGACATTCTACATTTTTCCATAAAATTCCATAAAGCTCTAAGTAAACATTCTAAAGGTCTCCAGAAAATCGCAAGGCGAGGAGAGTACGGAGATAGTAAACAAAACACGCTGCTTAATGATAACTTGAAGACAATATGACAGCAGTAATTAAGCTGAAAATTCGTGTTCATTCTTCAACGAATGTTTCTTAACAATATGTATTGGAATGACTACGATCATATTTTTAGTAGAAAAAGTCTTTAAAGATGATTCATATGAGTGAAAACTGATCTTCAGTTAAAATTATTCATACTATTATATAATTATATAATTGTCTAATTTATAGTCTAATATTATAATTATAATAGTTATATTATATATACTCACACTATTATATTAAAAAAATATTCTCGTATTACTCATATTCTCATATTATATCATGATTCACCCCCTCCCCTCTTCTTGTTGATAAAGGCATTTTCACTAATGATATGCGTGTAATTTTCTCAAAATTCAAATTCTAGAATTTTTAATTAAGTTGAGATTATTAAGTCTTTTCTCCATTTCACCTTACACTGCCCAATAGACGTTTGCATGATTGCAGTGAGCAAGTTAATATGCAGAGTAATGAATAATGAATTAACTTGTTATGTGGATTTAACGACTTGCAGTCAAATATATTTGACTGCAAGTCGTTAAATCCACATAACAAGTTAATATTAACAACGCAGTTCGTCATGGAACAAGAAATCCAGGAATAATGAATGCTTGTACATTCACCTAAAATTTCAAAAGCAGACTCTTACAAATGTTTCAGTACCAATTGCTTAGGTGTTTCAAAATATATATCGAAATATTTAGTGCACTATGTAGCTCTAATCAACCCTCAAGCAATAGCGAACTGTGGTTCTTCATTTTTTATCTTCCATGAGAAGCATTGGTTGGAAAGAGATCCTTCTCAAAAAGCATATTACAGAGAGAGATTAGATTAGATTAGATTAGATTAGATTAGATTATTTACTTTATTCATGTAGATTACAAAATGCACAGTCTTAGATTCTAGATTATGATAGTTAAAAATATATAAGTACTGTAATTATTGTTCTATGAATTTTACAAATCTAAACTAAAGAATTAATCGACGATATGTATACAGTATAAGATGCAATTTGATAACGATAATATGATTGTGATGTATCTACATGAAACGGCGAAGTTTGAACATATAAATGTCCATTCTTGGAAGAGGATATTCAAGAGAGTGAGAGAGAGAGAGAGAGAGAGAGAGATAGAGTGAGAGCGAGAGAGAGCGAGTGGGGGGGGGGGGGGGGCTCTCAGTAATCACATATAATACACTAATTTCAATATGGAGTACCAAACTTGAAAAAGATTATTTGTTCGTTTAGTTTATGATTCGGTTTGCGCTGGTGTTGATTCTTAAAATGTTCCATTGTAAATTACCGTACTTATTTAATTCTATACCCGATCTCACTTGACATCAAATTGCAGGAAAGTAGAAACCTCATTTATCAAAACATCGTGTGTTATTTATGATTGGTAATATTCTTGATTTTTTAATCTTTTTGTCTTTCCCACTTTTAATTCTTTGGATCATCCACATACACACACACACCATTGCCTTGCCACATTCCTTCGCAGACGTCCGATAAATTATCGTTCCGTAGGTGTGATGTGCCCTGGCCTACTAAACGAGACCCTTCACACACGAACCGCTCCCCGCTGCGTTTTGTCTGCGGCTTCTCAATTAACACATAGCCGTACGCCACTCATTACTCTGCTTCCACTGTCGTTTCAATTAAATGCTTTCTGCACTTTCCCACTCACTTCATCTTCCTCTCTCGATTCTGCGCTTTTTCTTCTTCCAACTTCTGAATCCGGTCTCCAGATAAGGCAAGGACACCGCTAAATAGGCGCATGCTAGACGGAAGACCGCCCGGGATGTTCGCCTATTGTTCCTGGTCAGTGTGAATGGGCCTGCGTACTTCTTCCCACTGTTATAATTATTCTGTTAAAAGGATATATGTACATTAAATATTCCGAGTTTTAGACACTAACATAGATGATTAAATTAAAATAAAATCAATAAATCAACTGCTACATTATTGGAAAATTGTAATTGATGTATTTTTAATTGTTTTTATTATTATATTTTAATCAAATTTAATTGTAATCTTTTTAAATTAAATAATTTTTCAATTTAATTGACAGGTTCCAATATATTGTCAATTCAGAATTTGATCTTGAGAATTAAAAGTTATGCTAGTAAAGGGGTGCCTAGTCGCACTTTTAAACATCCAAATAACTTGAATAAAAATTTGTATTATAATAAACAATAATCCAACCTATTCTACTAACCCATTCTTCCAGACGTATTCTCATATTGTCGCATATGCCTCAACTTCGCCCCCCGCACTTTTTGTTTTAGTAAAATGCCTCAATAAAGTTTTAGATCTATCTATTTATAATCATTAATACTTGACTCAAACTATACAACATCTGGAATAACTAAGACTAAAGATTTTTAATTAATAAAAATAATGTAAAAGAAAGTAATTTGAAATCTACGTGGTGGTATGTTACCGTCTTGGAGTTCATTTGTAGACACTCAAATAAGCCCTCTCTCTTTCATTGTTTCAATTTATTGATTATATCTCTTTAGAAAAGGGTACTATTTTGCCAATCTGTGTGGTCTAGTTCCTAAAAAAGGTTAAAGTAGGTAATTTCAGATGTTTTTTGTAGTGGTGAAGGTGATATTGTGGAAGGTATCCATAATGAATAAGACAAAATTGTCACAACCAAATTTATTAAAAAAAATTGAGAAACTAGTTTGTTTGAGATTGATAGTGGTATAACAACCGAAACTAGTTTCTCCATTTTTTTTCAATAAATGTGGTTTTGACAATTTCTTCTTATTCATTAATTTCAGATTTCATTTTATGTCTGAATCACATTCACTTAGGTAGTCGCTTGCATTTCTAGCCCAGTGGATCCAGCAGAAATCCCCGGCTTCATTTATATTTATAGCGTTATTAGGCTTTACGTAGGAGAAACTTTTACAGACAGGATTGAGAAACCCTTTTTTCATTCCTTCCGATAATTAGAAGAAAATGACAATCGAGTATGCTGTCTTTTATTTCCACTTAGAAATCTATCCATCAAGGTTTTTTATTAATAGAAAAGCCATCCCGATTGAAAGTTTCCATACTTTGCTAGTGTTCTGAACCGGTCGGTAATATAGGCCTATAATTTATTTTGTAACAATGTTTTGTGTCATCCAACGGAAAAAGCGCTGCAGTCCTCCCTATTGTTGAGTCGCAGGGGAACGAATCATGTGACGAATTTCGGGATGGGCGCGGCGAGGATGAGATGCAATTTTAATTTTGAAACGGGAAGAGCGAGCAGGCCTACTGAACGGAAGAGTGAACGTGTGAACTATAACTAATCGCTGATGATCGCAGGCATTTGCCTCATTATACTATGGAGGAGGCTGATAGAGATAGCGACAGTGAGTGAGTAAGGCATGGAGGCCTTAGTACGCTCTAATTCGTGAAATTGATCGTGACTGCTCTAATTTACCCCTAAATATAAAATTTATCAAATTTACCGACCCTTCTTATTGTAGTTTTCGATACGCGTTGTCTTTTAATTATCAACGTACAATTCTGTTACGTTTTAGTATTATAATTTTTTACTTAAAAACGTTTTTATATTTAACTTGATTATATTGTAACGGATCTGCAATTTAAGTACTGCAATAAAGTACAGACAGTTCTTTCATTTATTTTTAATAGTAAAGCAATTTCAGCTATTCTATTGTTTTTCTGATGACAGAAATTGTTCTTCTCTCTTATTAAAGTACCGGTATTTGCTCTTACTAAAAAAAATATCTGAACTAACTAATAAGGAGGAATGACAATTTGATTTATTTCTAGATAATTTAAAGACAATCCAAGACATTTTACGAATCAGAAGAATACGCAATAAATAAGATTAAATTTTTTTTCAAATACTAATAATTGCTTTGTTTTTAAAATGATGAACGTATCGTAATTCATACTCTGATTACATATATGTTGTGGGAAAATTATGTTACAAGTTATAATTTACTCTTTATTAAAAGATTTTTGTTGAAAATTCAATGTCTTGATTCCAGTTTTACAAAAAACGTTCCGTTGGTCAAACGTTATACCATGTAACGCACATTTTGTTTGATGATAAAAATCGCAAAAAATTTTCAATGGAATTGGTGGCAGAACAATGTTTCAATTTATTGATTTTAAAACAAACATTAAAACAATATTGATACTAATAGAGCCATTGCAATTTATAATTTCAATCGCTATTAGTTTAATTTAATTAAAAAACTGAGCTCATTTTATAAAATTAAAATTCAGTAATTCTGATTATTTTATCAGTGATTCATTTATACTACATATCGATAATATGCGGTTCTATCTCTAAAATAATGCTGACAACACTTTTAATTAATACTCTTACACTTTGTTTACACCAATTAAAACAGTAATCAGTTATGTCTCAAAATAAATCAATCAGAAACGAAATAATTCAATAATGTTCAGTTAATATTGAATTTGCTATACTGCTGTTCCAAAATCACTAACTGTTAATAGGCTGATTAAATATTAAATAATAACTGTTCGATAGTTCAGAAAGAAACGTGTAAAACATAACAGTTAAAACACTTACGAAGCACAGTCTGTCAATGTATGAACGGTTAAAGAAGCTGAATAATAAACTGTCACAATATACAGCGTTTATCACTGCAACACACTGCGTTCGTATAAGACAGTCTGTAGTAACGCTCACTGGAAATACGGGTTTTATGAACAGAAACTGCCACACGTTATATATAAGTAATAAATTACATTTTCGAGATTAATCGATATAAATCCATTTAGAAAGACTGGAAGATTCTAGATTCTTATATCACTCAAGAAAAAAATGTAACAATCAGTTCACTAATGTTCAACTAATAATGAATATCACTGTACAAAAACTAATTATGAACTGTCAATACTCCGATCAATAATTTAATAAATAATTGTACAATAAACTGATCAATAAACATTCAATTAATTATAAACTGAACACTTACAAAGCACAGTCTGTCACTGTAACGCAATATAAAGCAACAGCACAACGTATGTGTAATTGTATAAACTGTAAAGGAAGTTTGAAC
Organism: Conomelus anceps; assembly: GCA_948455865.1. NCBI lineage: Eukaryota > Metazoa > Arthropoda > Insecta > Hemiptera > Delphacidae > Conomelus > Conomelus anceps. Next base: position 28,124,110 of record OX418223.1, read on the forward strand.
AATATACTGCCATAATGTCGTTTTCCACTTTATCACATTAAACTGAACTACTGTTCACAAGGACTGCTCTTTATATGCTGTTTGAAAGTATTCAGGAAGTTCTGAAAACTGGTAACTTAATCTGGAATATTCTGGCAAATTCTCGAAACCCCTAGAAATACACTTGACACATGAGAGTGAGAGAGACAAGAGAAGAGATAATTAATTATCTCACTGCAGATAACATGCTGCGTACTGGAAGTCATTTCCGTTTGTCGTTACTTAATCATTTCAATAAACCTGATATTTTAATCATTTCAATAATTTAATCCGTATTATTAGTTTAATCTTTTTTTCTAATGATAAGCTGATTGTCAATCAGTCGACAAAAGTGCCGATTATTAACAATTCAAGAAGTTCGCTCCTAGTTATGAATTCAGTTAAATTTAATTGATGATGGTTGACGGTTTTGGGTGGAGTAGTTGACAATAGATGATGGTGTGTGATGGGAAGTTGTGAGTGGAGCTAGCTAGAGATACAATATATAGTATATATATGTAGACTCCATATTATGTATATCTATGGTCTGGGCGGAGGACATTGTCAGACGTTGAGCCTCCGATGAAGACGAAAACGCGCGACCATTGCGTGGTTAATGACACGCTCATCACGGTGCACAATGCATTCGGGTTGCTCCCCGCTCTTGGGGACCGGCATAGATAATTTCACGGCCTATCTTCGGGACCCGCCTATCCAGGCTCAGACAAATAACAAAAAATATACAGTCCATTATATATATAGGTATATATTTGAGCGATCTCTTATAGGGGTCGATCAACAGCATCCCGCACCAAGCTCATGCAGGGCGCTCACTCTGTCCTCTGCTTTCTTGCCACATGCTCGCCTACTTTAAAATTCGAATACAACTTGTCATTATCGTCGTTTCGACAAACATGTTGTCAATAATCCGAACACGTTCTGTGGTTTCGCCCCATAATTATTATTATTATAAACGATGATGCACCAGGAGCTCAGCAACACGCTGCTCTTTACTCCTGGTTTTGTACACATGTTGTTTTCCCAGTAAGCTACAATCGTACGCTGCTTTCATACGTGGGATGAGTTTATTATCAAGGGGTTGTTCTGTCCCTGTGTGTAGGCTTTCGATTTTGATTAATGACAGTCCGTTGATATTATTTATTCATTAAATCATTTAGTCTAGTGACCCACAACATGTCTGAAGTTGAAAGTACAAAAAATGAATGTACAATACGAAAAAAAAGAAATAAATTAAATGCCGGATGAATTTTTCAAGAACGAACCGTAAACTGACTATCATAGACAGCTAGATTCTGATATGTATTGTATTTCATTAAAAATAATTGAAAAGTTCAACAAAAAAATGACCAACAGATTTGAAAAAATTAATTGTAAAACAGATATAACTAAGAAAGTACGCAATTATAAATTTGCATTAGTTACCAAAAAAAAGTAAGATACAGAAAATAAAAAGTAAACGTAGTTGTTACAACAAACTACTGTGAAAGATAGGCTAGAAATTTCAAAGCATAGTATGAGATTTTAAATGGTATTTATTTTGGAGAAATTGAAATTGGAGCACATGTTTATTTTTGTGATTCAACATTATAATTCGAAAGCAAAATTTGTTATATTCCTTTCTCTTTCTGGTCAATTGGTGAAGTAACTTTTGCCCTGATTTTATAGGGGATAGCCTATATGATTGATAATACTAGTTCAGTAGTAATGTGGTTTTAAGTGTTACCTATACATTATTAAATTTTTTAGGCCTTCACATTACTTTATAGGTTCACATTAATTTACTTTATTCACCGCTTCATAGGCTTTCACATTTTCACATTAAGAAAGGTGAATTGAAGAAACTTCGTTTTGTGATGTTTAGTAGGATAGGCCTACTTGAAAGTATGTATGTATATAGTACCACAGCCGATTCGACTGTAGGTGACTCTTCAGACCTCAACGATATGTTTTAGTCCAAATATCGTACTACACAAACGAGGAGTGAGGTAGTTTGTGATTGCTTTCCTCACTAAGCTAATAGAATTGTATCAGTATGCCAAGCCCACCGAAACAAATTCTGAAGCTCTGTTTGACAGTCCACTCCCACCTTTAAACAGGGTCTGGCTGCACAGGTGAGTGTGTATACTATCTAGCACACCTCTGAGCTACTTCCTGCGTCCAAGCCATCATTTGGCAGGGACGTTTGGAAAGCAACACAATTGATGTAGCCTTTTTTGTATCTGAGATGAACAAAATTTAATTCATCTTGAAATTATAATGGCTCTAAAATAAGTATTTTATTTTTTGATTTTGCTGGAGTCAACAATTGATAGTATCACTAAATTGTTCATGTTAATCTTAATTGTTCCTTATAAATATGCACTTGTGCCTATGACATTCCTATTATTTAATTTATTAATTAATAATTGAAGTTGATAGTGTATTCTTATCATTTAGAAAATTCACAACAGCATCAATGCTGAAAAGGATTCATGAGCCGGAATCGTGTACAGTTAAGTCATAAAGCACAACTTACGTTGTAAATATTGAAATTTATTTGCAGTATGCTGAAAAATCTTCCTTGTTCCCGTGACTTGTACGTGTGGAAAGTAGAACATTTTGCGGTCTCATCACGCTTTTCTTCACACGTGACCTGGTAGGCAATATGGTTGACGTCTTATATTCTTTTCAAGTTCTGGGACCTGGGGCCCATAAACCGTTAAAGCCCTGACCTCGGTCGGCAACTGAGGTACTGTGAATAAGTAAAATAATTTCGTGCTTCACATTCTATGTATCTGTTATTCTGTTGACCCACGTTGAAGTCCTTTGAGGATTGGAGGAATGCTCAGCACCTGCAAATCAATTGATACAAAACGTTAGCAATTCATTGACACAAACAATCAATAGAAAAGATCGATAATAAAGAATAAAAAATAAATTTGTAAGATAAAATACTCAAAACCTAGATGGATTAAATTTGTTTGATGCATCATCCTAAATTACTTTTGTAGAATTTAAAAAAAATCTGTTTTAAATTTTTTACATTACATTACTCGCATCTGACGTAATTTTCTTACACCTTTCAAGCCAACGATCACATAAGACTATTAGTCTTATGTGACCGTTGCAAGCACTACCAAAAAATTAAATTTTACCTTATTTTTAGATTAATATAAGAATAATAGCTCTACCCAGATGAAAAGTGAATAATAAACTAAGAACTAGGCGAGTCACTCTATTTATTACTCCACTGCCACTAGCACTAATGAAACTGGAAAAAGGAGTGTCCCAGACGTAGCAGTGAGTCTAATTTACAAGAGCACACAAGGTACCCCAACTCAACAATCTCAATCTTCAAATAACTGTAACAATTCGCAAGTATATCTCCCTATAGCTTTCTCAATAAATATGCTAGTTAATAGAAATAATAGCTGACCAAGCTGCCATGCACCATTGGCGATTTTGCCAATGTTTTGTGGTGTAATAAGTACATTTATGGTCTAGGTTTGACTTGCCAGTTGGTATAAATAAATGTCTTTTAGAATACCTTGCAGAAATTATTAATTAGAGGTGAATAAACAAAGCATAGTTTCAATAAGCAATTAGAATATATATAGAGATAATTCCAGAGAGTCATGGCAAGTAATAATGTGAGTTGAACACCTAACACAGCTCATAGGCTGCAAAATTTTGAAATGAATAAAAATTGATATTTTTCAAGAAAGAAATTTAAAAAGAGTCAAGAAAAACGGGTAATTCAATTTTTAGAGTCCAATATAATAGGAGCATTGAGCTCTCTGTACTGGCGAGGAAATATTGAAACAATTTGCACAAACGGCACCACCCTAGGAGGCTCTAAATAAATGTGATTCCCTACTTCTCAATTTTTGTGGGCCCACAGATTTATAAATTTGATTTTTCTCTCACCCAACTGGATCTGGACCGGTATGAGGACACCCTGGTATTAGTCCTGAAAGCTGGTACTGGATGAAAGATAGTCATCAACTTGTCAGTGGCTTGGAAACACAATTTTCACTTCAGTAGATCTCAATTTTTAACAACTTTTACTTCTTATGGGTAAAATTTAGCATTAAAGGCTAGCCTCTTCAAATTGTTTAAACTCGGTACTGCATGTGAATTTGAGAATACATTTAACACAAAGGTACATACTTCAGAAAATTTAACATAGATGGACGAAAATTCGTCCTTACTTCAAGCAAGCTAGTTTCAGAAGTGACTATTGGAAGGGTTGATGGAAAAAATTAGATATTATCCCTTTTAGTGAATAATAGTAGATGAAAGAGTAGAAATACAATGGAGTGTAGTATTTTGGGGTGATTAAAAATTTACTACAAAATATTGAAGCAAATGATACAATGGAACAATATACTTATTATACTATACATTGGGTAGATTTATTCAAATTAGATCATTTCTTTTCCAATTAAATATTCCAAGTAAAATTTGAAAAAAAATACATAGGGGACGCCGATTAATAGTTGACTGGAGTCCATAACAGACAATCGAATCAAACAACTTTTTGCGAAAAAGTGATTTCTCAAACTGAAATAATTAAACAAACTAGTATAAATACGATTATTTCATTCGATTTCCCAACTCCTTTAAATTATAAATATTTTATAAAAAGTTTTAAGAAAAATATTAGAAACCAACTCCTTTAAATTATAAATATTTTATAAAAGTTTTAAGAAAAATATTAGAAACCACGATCGGTTTTGGTTGTAGGAATCATTTAGTATCTAGAATGGGAACTTCTCATTCCAAACTCATAACCACAACTCTAAAGGAAAGGCAATTGTTGCCGGTAGTGCGCGCACACACACATGTGATTGTGTAATTCCAGCCTAAAGAGCCGTAATGGACGGTCGTAATTTTTATTTTGTTTCTGCCCCGCGGACGTACTTGGAAGTTCGCTCTCTGTATATTCTTGAGACTGGGTAATAATTAACGAATATGATGCATTTTAGAAAGTGATACACAACACGCTTAATGTTGCGTGGACGATGGACCTGAAGCTTTATGTTCAACATTGAGGTGTTATGTGTTGTATGAGCAGTATTTCTATTTCAAGATTCAATGACGTTTTCCTTCGTTTTTTTCCTGAATTCTTTAAGGTACGTTTCCCCAAAAGCGAAGCTGTAAAATCGTTTAAAAACAGTTTACTCTCGTTGTCTGTTCGAACTTTCGCTTTTACCTGAAGGGATAACTTATTATGTTCACCTGTATCTGCTTCTTACCGCACACTGTAACCTGGAAACTGCACCTGTTTCTCGTTTACCTTTTATAGTATAATTGAAAAAGTCGGTGCTGATTCGTTTGGCTTTCGTATGCTAATACTCTTCGAGATTTGAATGCAGACGTACCTCTTGACAGCTCACCGAGCAGAAAGCACCGCAAATGTGTGGTGTCGACCTATTTCTGTCAGCTGACTAGTGATCAGTTTCCTTTTCTCTACACAGAATGTGTTGACCGGTTTTTTGTCTGCTGAGCTTTAGTTGATTACGTAGAAGTAATTTTTGTCAAATATGTTTGAACAAGATGAAATAGAAAAAGTGAATCAGATCATTTTTCACTTAGTGAAGTTTGCACTGATCAATTATTTAATAATTTCATCTACCACACAAAACATAATTTATTTATTTATTTAATACAAGAAAAAGCGCACAGATATAAACAGAAAGTCCATTAAGAGCCTTATTGACATTTTACTTTAGCACTATTCAAGCAAAAGAAAAATAAATACATCATTTCATTAGATCAGAAAAACTAAAACTAAATATAACAAGATTAGAAGAGACAATATATGAGGGAAGATGGAAGATTCGCAAAGGTACTGCACTATAGAACTAAAAAGAAAAAACTGAAAGAAGAAAAATAATCAGGTAAAGATACAAATTTTTAACTGAAAAATCCAAATTTTAGGTTATTTCCATGTTAAACAATGCCCTCTAATCAAATTTCAGAAGGATGACTGGCTGCTATGACTTGTCGTTATCAGCTTTATTATCACATAAAAATGCAGGTTCATCATTAGGCTACTAACATAATTCAACTCATTACCTACGCACAAGTCTCAGACTCAGGTTTGCTTCATTAGCAAGAAAAAATCGTATTTATTGCCGTACTGCAATAAATATTGTTACGGATTCTAATAGCTAAAATAAGGCTGGCGACACTAAAGTTCACACTTGCACTTTATTTACACAAATTAGTCTATTTACACACACTAATTGCAAGTTCAATTAATAAGGAAAAAACAGATCAACAAATGACAAGCTAATACTTATTTTCAGTAATTATTTACAAGAATTTATGAATAATTAATTACAGGCCTATCAATAATAAAATAAACAAGAGTCCAATAAACTGTACAATAATGCAGAAAGAAATTATAAAAAAAAGCAACTAATCACTTACAAAAACACAGTCCAATTCGTTATTTGACAGCCCCAAATAATATCACTTAACACAACGTCTTTAAACTATCAGTAAGCTGCATAAACAGTAAACACTTGTCTCTGCACTTGACACTGTCTAAAGACTGAATAAAGCACTGTTTACTCCACTGGTACTGGATTGTTTTTCTCACGAGATCTGTAATACAATCTGTCACACAGGTTTGTAAACATAACTGTCACACAAGCTTTTGTAAAACTGACTGTCTGGTTCATGTGGACTCCTTTATATAGCTGTTGTAGTTTTATAATTACAAGAATTGAAATCACTAGATGCATCGAGAAGGCCATGGAATGCTTGGAATATAGACCTGGATTGTTCAGGAAGAATGTAGAAATCTTGAGAAATCAATTGAGTGAGAGAGTTGCAGACTTGAATAATAAGAGTGACAAATACATGTGAAAAGAGAACGCAAGAGAGCAAGAGAACGCATATTGCGTTTCAAGTCACGTATGATCATGAATGGAATGATCTATGTAGAATAACGTAGTTCTATGTGCGTAAATAACTATATACAGTGTCGGTATAAACTTAAAACCGCTTGATTATGCTCAAGAGTAGTCTAGATACTAAATAAAAATACATGTAGTTCTACAACTATTCGAACAGATTTATGAAAATAAAAATGAATATGCTCAAGAAAAGCCTATCAACTAAATAAAGTACACGTAGTTCTAAAACTATTCTAACAGATGCATGAAAATAGAAATGAATACGGTCAAGAGTAGCCTACCAACTAAATAAGAATACATGTAGTTCTACAAATATTCTAACAGATTTTTAAAAATATAAATAATCATTACAAAATTTAGTCAGTATTGACAAAAAACATTAAATTGTCCGCATTCCACAATCTGCTGGTGCTCAAAAGTCTAGAAATTATAGAAATATATTTCTACTACTATTCGTCCTATCAACATCGGCACTCACCTTTCGAAATAGTAATGAGCATTTTATATCGAGGACAAATTCTAGCCGTTGTTGGCTGAGAATGCTGAGCGCAACTCAGTCACAACAATAAACAACAAAATCAGGGTGTCAAGGCAATCCTATGCAAATTACTGCTTTGTTTCTGATCATAGGTCGATCTATTTCAAATGATATCTGCACTAATGCAAGACCTTATCTGTCGTATTTATTTCATCTTACTTTAATGTTTTATGTTTTCTGCCATTCTCCTAACTTATAACCTTAATCCCATAAATATTTTTTTTAGACTTAGATTGTTAGTGAGTCGCTTGAACGGGTTACGGGCCTACTGTGTTTGCATGAAGAATTGTCAGGCTTCTTGAAGTATTAAGTAGGGCAATATATTTTAATTGCAACAATAAGTTTTCTGTGTAGTGGCGACGGTGATATTGTGGAAGGTATCCATAATGAATAATCAGACGAAATTGTCACAACCACATTTATTAAAATTATTGAGAAACTAGTTTCCGTTGTTATACCATTATCAATCTCAAACAAATGGTATAACAACCGAAACTAGTTTCTCAATCATTTTAATAAATGTGGTTGTGACAATTTCGTCTGATTATTCATTATGCAACAAAAAGTATGAAATGAAAAAGGTTTGTGCTATCAAGTAAAATTAATCAGTTTGTTAATACATTACGTTAATCCATAGTTATGGCTTTCCTCAACCTTTTCCTGAATACATCTTATTTCTAAGGTTAGGCCAAATAATGCTTGTATTATATCAGCATAAAATATGAAGTCCCTTACATCTCAGCTCCTCTCTGTATTAATTAATAACCTTATTTGAATTCAATCCTTTGACAGATGACAGTAGAAAGTAGCTATGCCTCCTTTGTATTTTCTATCAATCTGTTTTTGATTTGATGTTGATTTTTTAGTTGATATGCAATTTTTATCATCCCAGATCATTTTGAAACCAAATCCTCTCAGAAGCTGCGATGGAGCCTAATAAACCAGCATCTTTCTAAAAATAAAATAATTAAAATCTAGATTCCAATCCAATCAAGTAAGATGCAAGAATTTACTTATGTAGAAATTACTCATAGTGAAATTTAAAAGCTCCTAATCCAGATTTTTTATATTATTCCTCTATTTTGTCTTTCCCTCTCACATATCCGTATTCTGTTCCTTTTTCTTTTTTTTCTTCTATATAACCACTCGTGGTTAAGTGATAGAGTGGACATTACGGTCCAAACTTCGTCAAGTCAACAAATAAAAAAGGCATTCTATTCTATTCTTCTTAAATCATTTCTTCATCATTTGCTTCCTATCTTTGGAATCATTGCTTCCTAACTTTTCCCCCAGATTTTTGACCTTCAAAGAGGTAGCAGTCTGGCTGTTACTGCACATTTTTTCTCTACTTTTCTTCTTGTTTTTTTCAATGTATTTGTTATCCTTTCGCTTCTGTGTTATAAAAATTCTTATAAGTGATCGGGGATTAAACTTTGATTGACGTGTGTGTAAATGTTTTTACATTACTTGAAAAAAGAAGTTATTCTAAAATTCTAAATAGAATTAAAATCAAATCAAATTTATTCAGATACTTCAAATAAAAATACAATTAAAAACTATAACAAAATGAGAACCCAATAAACCTGCAGAGGAAGTCCTGTGCACAGGTGTGAGTTGCAAAACAATTTAAACATAATATTACACAAAATTCGTTTTGCAAAGATGATGGATGAAAAAAACAGAAAGAGACAGAGTGATGGGGAAGGAAGAAAGAAAAAAATATGAAAATGAGGGAAAATGCAATGAGAGAATAAAAAGAATAAAAAGAGATAGAAAAAATAAATAGTAAAGAGACGACTACATATTTAGGTTGAGAATTTTTCTTAGAAACAGCACAGTGATTGTTTAGAACAGTTTTCCTCAATTTTATTTAAAACTTTCCATTTTTCCATTTTATTTCTTTGTTTCTTATTCATGTATCTACTTTTATTTTCAATAAATGTTAGTGGAATAAGGTTTATTACCTTATAGGAAATAAAATAAAAATGTCTCCTACACACCTCTAGTCCATTCTGACGTGGAGTGAATTTATTTAATAGTAGGGATTAATAATATGAAATATTAAATGAAAAAGTATGGATTAAAAGATGGATTTACACATAGCCTGCCATATCAGATCAGATGAAAACGGAAGAGGCATGGCATGCTATGTGGAAATTGCAAACATGCTGTATAGTAAATAATAAAAATAAATAAATCCGAAAAAGTGATTCAGACAAAAACGCACGGCAGGGGCACGGCTTGGGCATGGCTATGTGTAAATCCACCTTTGTATTGCAATCTTATAAAACTTAGAACGCTAGGTTGTTTATTTCATGCGCTGTACTGAATTCTCTATAAATGCAATGAACATTAAAGTAATGAATATTGGAATATTAAAGTAACTTGAATACGCCGAGTATTAGATAGGTGATCCCAAGGACGTTGTTCCACTATATTGCACTTCCATTCAGCATCCAAGAGTCACTCATAACACTCCGGATGGAAGAAATCTATCTGTGTCTTTAATCCGTTCCGCCCATATTTGGGTTGCTTGCGGCTCTCCTCTCATTGATTCACCTTCACTCTTTCTCTCTCTCATCTCTGTCTCACACGCTCTCTCTCTGTCTCTCTTATTATCTATCTCTTCTCCGGCTGACGGCTATCACCACTTGAAATCTATCTAGTTCACGACGGCATGCCTCCTTATCATCTCGTGGCTTCCAGTCTCGTTCCAGTTAGATTTTCCGATTTCGGTTCTCAGGCCTCTCTAACCAAACTATATAGCTGAATTATGGTTATAACTATAGATATAGTGGGTGTATCAGTTTCCCACGACTTGGACTTGCGGAGTTTGCAGCATTGCGCAATCTTTGCGACTGTTTGTTTTCTGTGTACAATAATTGAGCAATTGTTGTGCTCACTGTTGTTGGTATTTGAGAGTAGTCTAGTAGGTGAATCAGCTGTGTCACTGTTCGTTCACCCGCTTTCTTCTGCAATTTTCAAGCTCGAACCATAACAAGTAATGTGAGACGGCACCTAGAGAAATTTTCATAAAATTGAGTTAAAGATGGTAAAATATCCATTTAGTTTTCCTCATTTTTGGTGTTCTGTGGTTATTCATGGAGATTTGTGGATTTTGTCCAGTCTAAAGTTCGATTTGAATAAAATATTTCTATTGAATTCCCAAATAACATCTACTTTCCCTTTTTCAATTTGAAACTCATTACCACAATAGAAAAATAAGTAAGTTTATTCCTTATATTAAATTAGAGAAGTCTAAATAAGAAATGTAATAAAATGAGAACCATCGAAACTGTAGTCAGTAGTGTTATAAAATTATGGCTATAACTATAGATTTAGTGGGTATATAAGTTTCCCACGACTGAAATATATAAGCAGAAGCAATTATTTAAATAATTTTTTTTAAATTGCGGATGATAATAATTATAATAATATTGTTGCAGAGTTGCAGAGTATCTTCAATTTTTCATAGGTTAGATCAACATAATTAATTTTAATAAAATATCATTTAAATAATAAAACATATCAATATTGAAGTCGTTACTTGTTTAAAATACTAGCAAAAATAATTGTCCGTAACAATCTTTGATAATAATAATTTTGATGATTGTAGTATGTAGTAAACTATCTGCTATTCAAATACAATTTGAATTTTATACTTCCAATTCAGAGATACTTCAAATTTTCTTCTTTTTAGCTGAGGTCTATAAGCCACTTTATTCATTCATTTATAGAGGATCATTTTTCTTATAAAAACAGATTCAGTTTCAGATGGCTTTATTTGTATAAATTTACAAAGTAGGCCTACATGAATGATAAAAGTATTATTTATTATTCAGACAGGGAGATGAACAGATAGGCAGAGTAAAGTTTAAAAGGAGACACCAAATTATTCATGTAACGTAATTGTTAATTTTCAAGATGTATTGTGTTGGGTATTTGAGAAATCAACCCAGAGCTATTTAGGAATATGTAACAATTTTTTAAATGGTCAATTGTTAACAAGATAATTAATTGAGGATATGGGTAAATGAGTTTAAGAAAATAGGAAAAAGATAATGGATAAGGAGTTGGATTCTATGGGAGAGAAGATTTTATATTGGATAAAAGATCAAAAAGTTGAAGAAAGGAAAAAGTTGAAGATAAGGAGAAAGAAGACGGTCATCCATCATAAATTTGTCCTGAACATCACAGTTCTTCGACCGTTAACTATAATCATTAAGCATTAGCAAACGTTCATACAGAAAGCGAAATACTACCACCAAACTTTAGAATGTTATTGGAGTGTGAAGGAAACAAGTTGAAATTTGATAGCTGGATAAAACTTGATAATTTTTAAATTATAGTATTATCTAACTATTATGACAAAATATGGTAACTAAACATTTTTCTGAAAATTTGATAGATTATAATTCGTCTGAATAATTCGTAGATATACGCTATCAGAATCAAATGGTAAATCGTTACGCTTTCATCGCCGTAATCACCTATTACGATTTTTTGAATATTCAAATCGCATCGCAATGAATGCACACTGAAGTATCTCAGCGACAGAAAAGGCGTTTAAATCTTCCTCTGGAACACGACCTTGATATTCTTGCTAGACAACTCGCCCTCTCAGCGCTGCTGCAGGCCGTCCTCGGAACTAATCTTCAAAACTAAGCCAAAAAAAGTAAGAAGAAGAAGAAGAGGAAAGGAAGATTGAAACTAAAAATATATCTAGACCGCAAGTTACAATGGATGACGTTACCTTCGTTGTCGAGAGGATTACGAAAAAAAACGAGGAGAAATGGTCGCAACGCGACAATGACTGAACCTGTTTTTCCCATACTGCGCATGCGCATAACTTGATTCTGGACGATGCAACACTTGGTCTATTCCAATTAAGATAAGGCGTTCAGATTAAAATAACAAATCGGCCGCTGCCCCTGCCCGTTGACCACCGATCAATGTTGGATGTTGTAAGCTTCGATAAAACTAATTATTAGGACGCATGTTTCACGTCGCAATCGAAGGTCGCGCTGTCTACTCACACTCACATACATAGACACCAAAAACAAAAATATTTCACACGCCCTGTCAACCGTCCGTTCGATTCTTCCTTGCAATCAAGCATCAAAAAGCAAATTTGTTTTTATGGATCATCAAAAACTGCATCAGTCATAGTTGCATTCCATGGTTGTATTACATGGAGAAGGAATCTGGCAATTACATAAATTATGTGGGGTTTTCGTATTATCATATTATTTATTATTATTTATTTATTCATTTAACTAACATACATATGCTTCACCATCTTATAAGTGCAAGGTGAGTACATGTGGAGACGAAATGAATTTAAATTGGGAAGACGCTGAAAGATATGGTCTACATTCTTGAAAGTTCAGAAGGGAGGATGAAGTGGAGCATATTGACTGCAATCAACCAGGATTTCAGGCTTTCAATCGAGTTCTATGCTTCCAAAAGTACTGTTACGGGTTCTATAGCTAAAATAAGGCTGGCAACACTCGCACTTTATTTACACGAATTAGTCTATCAACACACAATAATCTCGATCAAGTGCGTGGGACGCAAATACGACAGTTAAAAATGAGAGGGACATCTAAGGAGAGTGAATCACAAAGAGTCAACTTACAACATGCTTTGAGTCACGTTCATTGATTGCTGGAAGAAATGCTCTCAGACGAGTGTGTAGACCACGCTTGTCTTGCATTTGTAGCACTACCTTCCACTGACAAAATTATGAAAGAGGATATTTCTCAAATTCCCAGCGCTTATTATTGAAAGTCTGTATCTACCTGTTGGCTATTGGAAAAGGTCTCCCTGTACCGAGTGTACCTGTTGGAAAATACACTTTCCATGAGAACCTATTGCTATGATTGGAATCTATTATGTATAGCCTCCATCTTTTCCACTATCCATCTACTGTACTAGTATTTGTTCTCTTCCACTTCACCTTTTCCTTCTTTATTCCACATTTCCATGTAACCATCACAGAACTGGCATCCATCACAGATCATCTACAGCCTTGTAACACATTCTTGTATTATTATGCCACCAATGGCTTCTACCCACTCGAGTTTTTAGAATCCTCGGGGGCTTACTGTGCCCCAATATTCATCCAATCGACTGCTGATAGAAAGCTGAGGATATTGATGATGCACTTGCTAATGTGACCGAAAAAGAAGCGGCCGAATATTCAAGTTTGACGAATCATTTTCACGCCTTGTTCAGTTCGTGGGCCCTGCCCCTTCACCCCTTGTCTTGTTGCTCCCAATGCTGCTGTTGTAATCATATTGCAACTGGGTGCGTGGCCTGGGGCTTCTGATACCGCTTTGCGTAGTGGTCTATGTGTGTTTTATGCTTCATACATCAAGCACTCTTGAAACTTCTTAACTCGTTTTTCTCTAAATAAAGAAGACTTCTGGATAAATCATATATTTGAAGGGACATTAACATGACGATTTGACGATACGTTTAAGGTTATTATTATTGTTCTTTTTTAAATTGCATATTCTCTGGCTCTAAGCCGTGTTTGTTCACCGATCGGCTTTCAGTTGAAGGTAATATAGGTTGATGAATAAAACAAGATAAATTGAGTTATTAATTAATACTCAAGATAGAATACTACAAGAAAATATTTCTCAACTTCTCGAAATTACTATAACATAACTGACATATCAGTTGGAGCGCTTGTCTCTGAATGTCTGAATTATGGCTCCTGTTTACACCTGTAGTCAAGTGTTAGATTCTCGTTCAGCATTGGATATTTTGTGTAATCAAATCACGGGTCTCAGAACTCATGTGCTTCTAAACATCATTCAACTGAAAAAAAGCATGTCCGACAACTGATTACTTATTAAACAACATTGAAATATACATAAAACATTGCATCATAGCAACGTTGGAATGTGCTATTCTGGAGCTTGAGGAAAGTGAGTTTTGAAGTGTTAAACGATTGCAAAGGATGTTAATTCATTACTGATGGAAAGAGTAAGAAAAAACGTTTAATTTGATACTAAATTTATCAGAAAAAAGTTGATATTGGAGTTATAAGGACGTTTGTTAAGTTGTTTTAATCCCATGGCATATGTTGCTATGAGAATATAAAATAAACAGTCAAGTGAAAACATTCCTTCTTAGTGAGAGCGACCCCTTTTAATTCACCATAAGGTAGATTCATTCCACTTTTTTCCCTCACGCATGCACACATAGTTGAGTTTATTTTCTTTTTTCAGGCCTCTGGCTAAACCAAGAAGATGTTTAAAATGCGGAGATAAGTGTTCATTTATGTAGATGTCTTGCAATTTTGGATTAATCTCAGTCGTCTTTAAACCTTTCTTCTTCTTTTCTGCATGCAACCAGTTCATTTTCACCTGCCTCGAAACAAACTTCACGATAATAATTAATTATTGATGTGGATTTTTTCACGGTTGGAACTCTATGCATGGATGAGATGTATTCTGGGTTGAAATCGACTTGGATTGCATTTGCTACTGTTTTAAGTAGATAATATAAATTTTCACCAGTTATCTGCTAGTTGAATTTTCCCAGTGATTTCCATGTTACCTCTTCTTGTACATTGTTGTATGGAATGTAGTTCTGATTGTAGATGACAGACAGTTTTAGTGCGGTGTTTTGAGCTTCCAATTCATCGCTTCTCTAGTTATATGTAATATATTTTCAGTAGCTAATTTGTCTATTAGTTGAGATCTGGTTTCTTCTGTGGTAACCTTGATTGCCTCAATCCGATCAGAAAGTTTCCCCATTTTATCGAGAAATAAAGATGTCAGCTCTTTTCGTAGATCTGATATAGAATTCCTTCCCAATACTTTTCCTTGGAGTATGACCTGAAGCAATTTATATCAAATCTGTCCTCACGCCTCTTTGTCCTAGATATTCTAATTAAATATCTAATCAGATATCTAATTATTGATAATAATAGTAGACGATTTCCCATGATAAGCCTAATAAAGTGTTGGAGAATTATCATGACCCAACAAAAAAATGGGTTATTTCAAGTTTTAACCAGAAATTAAACCACTGTTAAGTAGGTACTTGAAAATCCTATTGCTTTCTCGTTTTGGAAATGAATTTATGTAGCAAGTCTTACGACAAAAACGGGTCCAACAGGACAAGTCGTGGTCTTCCTCTCAGGTGTAATGGTTGGGGTGGATTGCATTATTATATATAGTATAAATACAAGCGTCTGGTTTTATTGCCGGTATTTAGACTGCGATTTTATGGCCCACAGTAAAGCATCATTCTCGTCTGTTACGTGCTCCGGGTTTATCGCCCCGTTCTGCTCTAATAGACTTTTTTCCAAGACAAACGTACTGCACTTTTGAATTGTTTCTTTTTTTTTGTTCATTGAACCAAAAATCTTCTATTATCTAAAGCGTCTAAATTTATACGTCCTGGAGTTTGTTGAAAATTATGATGAATATTTTTTTCACACTGATATTATTGTATGTTCCATGAATGAAAATGTGATCTACAATGAAAAATGAAATTTTAATTAAAAAATAAATAAATTTTTTATTTCCTTCCTTCAAAAAATTGAAGTAACCAAAAATTATATGCGTATAAAATATTAACTACAAAACAAAAAAAAAAAAAAAAACTACACAGATATCTAGCAATTAGAAGTATAGTCGAACCTCTATGTAATGAACCTCCAAATAACGAAATCCTCTACATAACGAATTTTCACCTTGTCCCATGACATTTTAGAATTTTTACTGCTTATTGCACTTATTGCAATTTACTGCTTACTGCTCTATGTAACGAATTTCGGACCTCTCAACAGCGAAGTTTTCTCTTCACTTCAACTTACAAAATGTAGTGTGTATAGGAAGCCCACAAAGTCATTTCGAAGGTATTGTTTATTTTCAGCAGGAAGGTCAATAAAACAAAAAATGATGAGAGATTCAGATAGGTAGAAGAAAGAGTGGTAGACAGTTAGTAAAGCAGTTAGGGAAGCAGATTGTGCAATTTTGGTGCTAGGTGGTAAGTGGTTGAAGTGTCTCTGGTATAGTGCTTTCCTAGCGACGTTAGTGAGAAGAAGGTTTCTATTCCTTGTGTCATGACTGAAAATCTTTGTGAATTATCTAATTCCGTCCTATAATGAAAACTCCTGCAAATTTACTGTCTTATGATAGAGATCTGACCTAAAATTTCTTATTTTCTTGCAAATTATCTGTTCTATGATGAAAATCTTTACTTCTGTAAATTTCACGTCTTATGATAGAGACCTTATACAATTCAATTTCTTTTCAAATTATTTCTTAATTCATTTTTATTTACTCAAGTATGTTATTTTTTTCATTTCACCGTAAATTAACTGCCTTAATAAAATGATTGTATGATAGCTACCTTATGATGTGATATTGTTTCATTGCTCGCAATAAAGTCTTTGGACTTACATAGGAAACAGTTTTGGGCTTGTAAGCCTGTTGTTTCCACTCTGTTTCTTAAATAAATAAAATAAATATCAGGAATATTACAATTCCATTTGATATTTATTCATTCATCGACATGAATTTTTGAGGTTTGCTTCTGTGAACATGTTAGTCCACATTGTTTTCCTTATTACATGTCTGGTATTTCAGGTAAAATGTAATGAAATTTTATACTTTTAACAAGATTGTATCGTATGTAATTTTAATTTGTAATTTCATTCTGATATAAAATCTATTTGAACTTTCTTTTCAAAAATGTTATTATACATTCTTGAGATTTTATTTCTCCGATTTTCAAATATGAGCCCCTGCTCGCAATCCTTGGAAAGAGAAATACAATAGATCTCGCGGTTGGATCTATGCATATTACAAAATAGTTTCTGTTGTGCAATAGTGTATACAAGTGCTGTTGATGAAGTGGGTGGTGGTGTTTATTTTGAGAGGGGGGCGAGTGGAAGAAGTGTTCCTGATTTTGGACTGATGAAGTGTACCAGATAAGTAGACTATTGTAGAACTACCGACCCACTTTCCTCCATGGCACGATCCTCCCAGAGATGCACATTCGAGATCCCCAATCCCCTGGGGGAATGTCCTATCTCATTCAAGCATCTCTAACATTGGGGTCACGTGTTTCCCCCATTCCCCTTCAGCTCATGTTTTCTTTGTTTCCTCCTGCCTAAACTGTTTTAAGTTATTCCTGTTAATTGTTCCACTAACGCTATTTTTAATACTGTTCATGGTATTCACTCAGGTTGAGAAACTGTGAAAGTTGTCTTTGATTTGGATTAAACAGTGTGTCCTATGTAGAGTTCACTATGAGATTTGCAACACTCGGCCAGTTGGTTTGTCAGTTCCCAATATCACGATTTATTAGATTAAAATAAAAATTACATTGCTGTGATTTGTGATCTACAGAAATGCGACAATCGTATTGGCGTATTTAAGTAAATTACCTTATTCATTTATTTTTTTTGCATTCGTAGTCTTCTTATTTAAATTGGTTCTTGACAGCAAACAAGATGATGCTTATCCTGGAAGTTCCTTATTATTTCTAATATGTATTATATTTTGTAATAAAAATATACTATGTCAGACGGTAGATCTAACACAAATTATATTGTACCACAGGTTCGTTATCAGATTATTACATTGCGAAATAATAGCTGGAGTGCCTTAGGGATCAATACTAGGTCAATTGCTTTTTTTGTTATATGTCAACCGTTTACCTGAAGAACTAATTAGTGGTAGATCCCTCTTATTGGCAGACGATATATAACTCATTTTCTGCAATTCCGTTCTAGATAATTTAGAAATAAATGCCCATATAGGTGTGCAGTTAATTGTCCAATTCTTAAATTATTTGAAATTAAAAATAAATAGTAAAAAATGCCAATAACTTCAATTGAAAAACAAACATAATTCAAATGAAGATACGGCTATAAACATAAACATATTTTTAAACGATAATCAACTAGACCAGGAAGAAAACATTGCATTTCTAGGAGTTTTGTTGGATAGACGATTGACCTGGGCTCCATAATATTGAGAAAATTTGTTGTAAAATTTCATCTGGGGTATTTGTCCTGCGACAGCTTGCTAGATTGAATGACAAAACGTTACTTTTTACAGCTTACCATGGGCTCTTACTGTCACTTATTAGATATGCTATCTTAGTATGGGGTAATTCATCAAAGCAAAACCTTGATAGGGTGTTTAAGATCCAAAAGAAAGCTATATGGAAAAAGTAAATAGACTAGATTCATGTAGGCCGTTGTTCAAGAGATTTGGTCTCCTAACTGTACCCTGCTTATATGTGTATGAAGCTACTTTATATGTAAAAAAGAGTGATATTAACCAAAATCATGACGTAAGCGATTATAATATAAGAAGCCGTGTAGATAGTCACTTCGTGTGTCACAATAGTAGCTTATTCAAACAAAAACCTAGTTATATTGGTAGGAAATTTCACAACAAGCTACCGCAGTTTTTAAAGAGGCTTGAAAGTATAGTAATATATTTAACACAATTGAAAAAATATTTAGATGAAGCTTTTTATAGTGTACAATAATTCCTTTCACATCAGAATCAAGAATCTCCTCAACTATTTTTTTTTAATGTGCGAAAGTTAAAACCAAAAGTGTGTATGAAAGTGTATAAGCAGAAGTGTGTGAAAGTGATTTAAAATATTCTTTAAATATTGTTTATTGTTAAAACAGAGGAGGCCAAGCCAATGGGTTAATCCTTTCCATAATAAATAATTAGCAATTTAGGTTAAAATAAAATAGATTATTAGTCTCAGACTAGGTGCTTAGAATAACTCCAGCAAAAAAACTCAACTAATTGATATAGTAATTAACTAATGTATAAGATTGGTAATATTGTATGGTAACCAGTGCATAAGATTGGTAATATTGTATGGTAACTAGTGTATAAGACTGTTAATATTGAATGTATATCATTGTTGTTCTGACTTGTCTTATACTCCTTAACCGCAGTCTCCAAGACGTAATCTACAGAAAAAAGCTGATATTGGAAGCAAAGGACTGTTTTGAACATCAAGCCAATGGATATTACTTATGCACCTAAACATGTAAGTTCTTTTAATGCTTCATGTATATTTTACATGTGTTTTGACGACGCCCAATGTAATGTTCTATTATTTCAATGGCGAATAATGATTCTTGATTCTTGGAAAGTTGATGTCGATTCTATCACTGTCTGTAGAGCTCTATCTACAGTAATTTTATTGACGAAGTGCACTGAAGATGCTGTAGGTGTTTGTTCAGGGGTTGAATTGCCAAATTCGTTGAGTATTGTGCAAGACTACCAGTAGTAGAGGCGAGGGCGCTGCGCTGGTCGTAGTTTGTTATGAATGGTCTCTAATTCGGCACAGTAGACAAATTGCGCAACCGCGTTTGACATAATACCTGGCTAATGAGCAGTTAAGGCTTCCGTTCGATTTCAATTTATAGCCTTTTTTCGAAGGTGGAAAACTTTCTCAATTGCCAAATGTTGATTGCGAGCTGTGTGGAATTCGACTTGGCTCGTACGGTAACTCATTCAGTGCTTGGGGGTCTCTGGCTTTCGAATTTTGCTGTTGATTTATTTCTTCTGCCATAGGTGTGGCTATTGTGACCAACCAAGCCTTCTACAATCTACACACAACTGCGGTTGCATCAATAGTATCTAAGATTTTCTCCCAATATGAGTCAAGTGTAGTTTATTTGATTCATTTATTAGCATCAAGGTCATTTGTTTGGGGCCAAAACGTATTCTATATCTATACAATTTCACTAAAACCTTTTTTAATCATCTCCTAGCTTCTATTTTTAAATAAATAAATTTTTTATTCAACCAATCAAAATGTACAATACATTTTCATATAAGACACAATGATATTTCAAGATGCAAAACATATAAGTACCCTATACAACAAAATAAATAAGCATTTATTTAAATAAACAAATAAAACATCCCATAAATAAGTATAAAAAATAAATAAATAAAATAAAATTATGGAATATTCAAGACAAAATAAATATAGGATATTAAACTAATAATGATTTTAGAATGAAAAAAGATGGTTCACTCCTCTCTAAGCCAAGCTTGTGCTGAGGGGTGAGTCGCTTAACCAAATAACTTTACCCTGGACTTAAAATATCTTTCAACAAACTAAAATGTAACTTAATAAATTAAAAACCCCAAAATATCTATACAATACGGTACTGTATTTTTAAAAATGCAGTACAGTAGAATCTCGATTATCCGAGGAAATTGGGACCAAGACCAACTCGGATATGAAATAATTCGGATAATACGGAGTTTAAGTGCTACTACCAGGAAAAGTAAAAAACGAGACAATAGTTACAAGTTTAACAAGGTCAAAATAAACTACTGTATTTACATAACTTATTTTAACTGAGACCATGACATCACATCATAAAAAAGTATGAAACGCATTTTCCCACCGTATTATTCTTAAAATAAAAAGAGCTTTATTTTTATTTTTCATCTCATTACTAGCTCGGATGACCCGGAGGCTCGGTTGACCCAGACTCGGATAATCGAGATTCTACTGCAATAAGGATTCTGAATTACGTTTTAAATTGATATTGTGATGTGTAAATGTTCACAGTTTAAGTAGCGTACTACTAGTATCCGAAACTTTTCGTCCAGGCACCATGGCACCAACGAACCTTTGCGCCCAGCTATGGGTTCAGGTAAAACATAGCAGGCAGAATAACGCGCAGGTAACAACTCAACATTTATATCAATAATATAACCTAATACGGCCTTCCGTCTTGCGACTTGCTAGCCACTAATGTTGCACATATAAAATTCTCTTTTCGTTTAGAAATCATGTTAAACACCTCAGTATTATTTTATGAGACCCTCTTATTTTCTTAGTGAAGATGAGTGAATTAGTTATTATTCAGTAATACCTGTTAAAAGTCGAACTAGTGTATAGCTATCAAGATATTCAGCAAATACACACGATTTTATTAAATTTATCAACTATTGAACTACAATAATAATAATAATAAATGTATTTCTCTCATAAATTTATTCCACATTACTTTACAAGGGAAAATGTCAAAATTCTAAATTGGATTAGATCCCACTACACTCATGATCCTCTGTCTCATTTCCGATCAATATTAATTAATTATTTCACCAACATTTTTTTTGTGGCCGGCTACCTACCTTTTAACCTACATTTTTGGTATCCTAGTATCTTATGTGATGAGCTATCTAAATGCTGTCTTGTCTCTAATCAAGTCTCTAGTGAACTTTAATTTTAATTTCATATCTCAACTTCACACGTCGTTTTTTCTTTATTTTCTTCGTTTTTCTTTTATTTGTTTTATGCCAATATTAATCTTATGTTTTAATCTAAAATTAATCTTATATGAATATTAACATATTATATGGAGTACATAACATATTCTCCATAATATGTAGAGCATATAAGAGTTTTGGTATATTATCATATTATAATAATTACTCTAATATGTTTATTTTATTTATTTATTTTTTTATTATTCAATAATGTCAGTGTGAGGGCGTTTGAGTATTCGGCCTAGGAGGAGCAAATGTAAGGGCGTAATCTGGCCTGTGGGACCAAATGTTGAGGCCTGTGGTAGCTTAGAGGAATTGAGGAGAGAGAAGAGCAGTGGAGGACCATATGAGGATAAGAGGGAGAGTAATGAGTGTTAGATGTACACTTACCAGACGTTGAGCTGAGTTGGAGAGATGAGGAGGGGCGCCCCTTATTTCCTGCTGCTTGTAGTCGTCCTGTCTGGTATTCGCAGTGCGATGATATATGAGTGTGGAAGAGGAAGTGTGAGAGAGTGTGAGTGATAGAGAGGAAGAGAGTGAGTGAGGATAGTGAGAGACATAGAGCATGAATGAGAGAGGATGAGAGAGTAATCGCGTTTGGGCACTGAATAAGGAGACAATTGCACTGTCTGCTATGGCTTACCGAGAAAGACTATCTACTATCAAACTACTTCTTTGACGGACCGAGAGAGACTAACTAAGAGGGAGGCTCATAGCTAGGACGGGTGGCTATTATCTTATAGCAGATAAGATTGGCCGTAACAGTCAGTATGCCACTCCTCCCCGCTCACGGACAAATTTTCAAAGCGGGGAATATTTTCATAAAAAAATTTTTGTATGACGTTTTTTTATAATTTTTGAATAAAGAAGAATTTGAATTTGAGATATCATTTCTAAATTGACAGTTCTAAAGTCTACGGGGCAGAGCTACTGGTTAATGACATTCCAAGAAGGGGTTCGTTCGGTGGGTAGAAATAGTCCAGTAGAAAGTAGTAGTAATTGACGTAAAGGTTTGAGTGTAGGGCACAAGAGCGACACTTTTCAGGATTTACTCAAAATTTCCTGGGTGCATCGTTCCTACATTCCTTACTGCTGTACTTTTAAGTGTTGGATCAATTTAAAAAAAAAAAATAAAAAAAATATGGGGTGTTTCATTTCCCATATTTGCCATTATGGTTGTTCCAAATGATACAATTCCATCAATAACAGTTTCCTGAAATTGAATATAATTAGGCCTGCTCACTTGTGATCATCTTAATATTGTTTAAAAAATTGTTATATTACTTTTATTTATCTAATGCACTCAAAAACATTCGAAGATAGCAATTTAGCAAGCTGTGAGACCTTTTGTTATCTATTACTCGTACCACTTCATCACAAGTCGTGTGTCTGAGTTTCTAAAAAGCTCATTAACTCGTTCCCAGTCACCTCTTTCTGACAGTAAGCTATGATTTAGATTTGAATGTAAATAATAATGTGCTCTCTTGTGATTGTTTTCTAGTTTTTGTGTTGAATTCTCGATTTTAATGTTATATTCGATTGCTTCAGATTTAACTTGAAAAAGTGGGGTCTTTGAACTGTCATTCAAATTATTTGTAAATAAAAACTTCGCTCTAGTAGCCTTTGTGGCCTTTTATTTGACCCCTCCTAGATTTTTCATCAAATGTTTCTTGTTTTACTCCTCAAATCGTGACCAGCTTCTAAGGTTTTCACTTCTGGTAGTCCAAGAAGACAACTTTGTCCGTTGATCTCCCGCGGAAAATCAGAATGTTTACGAAGTGCAGTATTTTGAGCACTGGAGTAGCTTACTCTTGACCGATTTTTGAAAGATGTTTTTAGTGGAGCCGCACGAATTACTTGTTCCCCGTGTTAAGTTATCAGCGGTTTCCTGTTGATTCCTTTTCGAAATAGGCGTGACCGTGTGTTGTAGGCCTTCTTCATACAGCAGACGGAGCCCAGTTCACACTTATTCCCCCGTGGCTGGGTCCACAGGTAGAAAATTCAAACTGCGTCGAAAGTTTGAGCATCAGTTGGTGATCGACAGAAACGGCGCTTTGTCTGTGCTTCCCCTTGTGATCTCGGTGAATTTGGGGATGGTTTATGTTGTGGGTCGGAGGGAGGGGTTGATGAGAGGGAGGGTTTGGAAAGAAGATGCAAGCAGATAGATGTCCCATACCTGGCATAATAGTTTTCCTACCTGCATCTGCCGAATGCTCTTGAATAACGGTCCACAGACCTTCCCAACTCATCGATAGAGAACATCCCTTCTTTGTCCCTTTGCCTTTATTTCCTTTTCTCTCTTCCCTTTCTTTCTCTTTCCTTTTTCTGCTTCTGCTGCCGCTTGTGCCTCTTTATCGGCCCCCTGTAATTGGCTTAGCACTGTTGTTGCTCATTTCGATTTTGTCGGCAAAGTAGAGCCAACTGTTTGTTGCTGCTGCTTCCTTGACGAATCGGCTCGCTTTTAATTTCGAGCTTCATCAGTCCTCCCCTTCCACAATGTAATAGTAATTGTCTTCTTTTACTAGCTATCTTTTGCCGGCTTCCTTCTGTGCTTTGAGCCGCCTTTTTGAGCCGATTCATCGCAAAGAAATGTGCTGTAATGTGTGTGATTGAAAAAATGGACACTTTTACAATGGATTATGACAAATTAAAAAAGAAATTGTTTTGTCGGCTCAAATGCAATATCGGTGGTGGAGCTGATCTTGATGTGTGCGTTTAATCTGAGTGTTGAGAAGGTTTGAATTAGTGTTTTGATATGTTGCCTCACTACTCCAGTCCTATTTTGTTAAGCTTAGAACATTAACGAAGAAGTAGAGTGCAAATTTCAATAATGCTCAATGTGTGGAGCAATGTCTATATTTAAATTTTTAACAGAATTAATGGAGTTAGAGAAAGCAAGGATAGATAGATGTAACTACTTACCTTCATTAAAAGCGGAGTTAGAAATATGTTCTGTATGTCATATTACACAGTTAGAAAAAACGTTTTAGGTCATTCACCACGATAATTAATCATACATTTTCAACTATATGCAATAGTTTATGACTGGAATAGGAGAAAATATATCAGGTAAAATCTCCTACTTATCTTTGAAAAAGTAAATTATACCTCTGTTAAATGCAGAAATAAATAGAAAACTGTAATTTTGTAAATTTTTACAAAATTACAGTTTTATATTTATTTCTGCAGTTTTATATTTATTTCTGCAGTTTTATATTTATTTCTACTCAAAAAGAGCAAGGAATAGTCCCTTTCGTGAATTAAACAAAAGCTTTAGAAAGCTTACAATATAAGATTAAATTGATTTAACTTGATTAACTTTCATCGACTCAGCAAAACAAAGCTCGAACTTGGGGTCCACCGTTCAGATCAGATGTATTCACCGCAGTCTTATTTGATGACAAGCTAGGCAGTCACTGGACATAAATAATACATATAATACTGTATCTACATAGTAACAGAATCAGTCTCTTTAGGGTTATTACATTTCAAATCACCACACGTTTTTCGTTCATCATCTTAGATTTTGATGATATTCGGTAAACTCATAGTGAGTGACGAGACTAACAAAAATACATTTTTTTAGATTTTTATTCCAATCTGTTTATGAGTTACAGCCGTTTGAAATTTAAAAAAAAAATCGCCAGAAATCGGAAATCGGAAATTTGACATTTCTAATTATATATATTTTTTAGCAGCTGGTGCGATCAAGCTTAAAGTCTGTAAGAGTTATCATTTTACAGTAATTCTCTTGCTCTTCACAGTGATATGTAGCACGACATTGGCGGCTCCGGTAGCGCAGTTGGTTAGAGCGCTTATTTGTGATACCATTGGCTATGGCTGGCTTCGTTTCCTGAAGCCTTGGGTTCGAATCCCATGCAGCCATGGATGTTTCTCATCATTCACCCACTCACCTCATCACCAGCGCACAAGTATCCAGACTCATGTGGGCATCATCCGTAAAAAATTCTATAGAAATAGGAATAGAAGTAGAGTAGAAATAGGAATAGAAATTTTAGGCCTCAACACGGCAGAATTTTGGATTTTGGGCATGTTGCCAAGGTGGAATTGATAGGAATTTTCAGATGATGATTGAGGGCACTCGTAGTTATCATTTTTTTAAATCGGTCGTGTTGCAATTATGCTGAAGTTGAGCTTCATTTTCTCTTGAAATAATTGTACTATTACTCATAATCAGATTGGAATAAAAATCTAATATTTTATATTTTTGTTAGTCCCAATCACATCGTGGTAGAGTGGACATTACTTTCCAAACTTCGCCACGTCAACAAATAAAAAAGTCATTCTATTCTATCACTCACTATGATTTTACCGAATTTCATCAACATTTGAGCTGAGGTGGTGAACGAACAAGTGCGTTGATTTGTGCCCCAATCATATGGTGCCCCATACAGAGTAATCTCGAGGCACCTACTTATAACTTTTTTTCTCTCTTTTTACAGGGCACAGGTGTATCGTTTATGTATCATGCTTATCAAAAATGTGATGTTGCATTATGTAAACTTATTTTCAATAAAGTAAATTATTTATTTTATTCTAAAAAAATTGACATGGCATCACCCTTACATAGAATAAGTAGAATTTAGAATTGTATTAATGTAATAAAATAATAGTTGATACAGTAGTTATACTAAGGTTTTTTTTTGAGGATGAAGCCCACATAGGTCTGAGACCCGTGCGTGGGTAATGAGTTGGATGATGGTGATTGATGAGTTGGACCTGCAGTTTTAGGTGGGTTCCGAACCACCGGGAAGTGATTTTACAGCAGAGAGCAGTGTCTTTTTTGCTGGCCAATCTAATCGGTCACCGTTACGAACAGGACCTACGAGAACGCAGCTTATCTCTGATTGAACAGATACCTGCTACGGCTCGCGGCTATCACTTCCCTAAGGTTGATTTTAAGTTCTTCATTTCTCGCGTCAATAATCTTACAAGTGAAAAATACCAGTGTTAATTCAATCACCATGGTGCTAATATTAAATGTGCAACTTAAGTTGTACATTGAAGCTGCTCAGGCAGGCTTGGAATGACAGCAATAATAATATTCCGAGAAGGGGAAGTTGGAGTTGAATTCGCGTTCTAAGTAAATGTTTGATCGAAGTGAAATGGCCGTAAAGAACGAATAGAAGAACTCAGCCAGCGGGCCAACACGGAACGCGCCCTTCTCACAACACGGTAGTCGTTTCATTTCGTTCAACAATGAAGAGAATGCAGTCACGAGTTTTTGTTAGTCAACTCCCTTTTCTCTCTCACTCTCCTACCCATCCTCTCTTCATCCAGAATCCCTCCTGTCCTCTTCCTCTTTCGTCTACCTACCGTTTGTCCTCTTGTCGATGATGCATCATAACTCGTTTTCTCTCCTTCCTTCTCGTCATTCTATCTTATTCGTCGCTCTTTATGTTTATGATTGAACAATATGGACAGGCAGCACCGGGAACACCCAGGTCGTCATATTCGAGGTCGAACGCCTCGCAAGTGCAAACAACGTCACCCTTCAGACGCCCTTTAGTGTCCAAAAGAGCAGCCACTGACTTTAGCTTTACCCTACAACGTCCTTTATGACCCAGAAAGGGCGACGGCTGTCTTGAGCTTTATCCCAATGTATCTTGACAGTAGTCGTTTATCGTGAATGGACACTGAGGAGCAAGTCAATCAATATTTACTCTCGATTTGTAAGTATCGTTTTGCCAATATTGATATTTGGCTGACCCCATGTCTCGAACTTACCTACTGAATTGTAGTTTTGCTTTTTGTGGCATTGAATCATGTTGCCGTTTTCACTTTTCTTGAATTCCTGGCTTGGAACTGCAATTTTGATTAATACTGTACTTCTGTTGAGCCATATTCGAACCATCCTGATTCCTTGATTCCTGATTCTTAGTCCTGATTCCTTTACAGTACAATACACCTTTTACAGTACATTCTTGTTCTATTGCATCTTTCCTGTTTATCTTTCATTATTTTTCGTATTTTATATTGTATTGTAAATAAATGATTTATTTAGAATTTGAGAAATACTGTGTGTTTTTGGCTGTTGAAAGCGGATTCATGTGATTAGATTACATAAGATTATTTACTTTATTCATGTAGATTACAAAATGCACAGTCTTAGGTTCTACATTGTTAAAAATATATAAGTACTGAATTATTCCTGTATTATAAATATATAAGTACTAGAAAATTATTCAACGAAATGAATATGAGATGCAATTTGATTTCGATAATATGATTGTGATGTATCTACATGAAACGTCGAAGTTTGGAAGAGGATATTCAAGGATATCCTTCTCATCAATACTTGACCGTAGGCTAAATTTAACTAAGAACGTTATGGAAGTTAAAAACTAAAATAAGATGAATAAGTTATTTAATGGATATGAATGATTAGAAAAAAGTGATTAATAGAGATAATTTACAATAATAATAAAAGTTATTGATAGATATTTTCTGATTGAGAGTAAAACAATGGGACAGAAAAAGAGATTGTTATTTTGAAATGAGATAATTTATGTTTAACATTGATTTGAAAGTGAATAAAAAAGCATGGTTTAAAAGGAATAATAGTGGGTGATGGTGGTTGATATTATCCTAGACATTTAAGTAAAACGAAAACATTTCAAACATAAGTTAATATTTTATGGGTTATGGGTGATTATGGGAGATGGGTGATATTTTATGGGTTATGGTTTAAATGTTGGGAAAATACATTAGAAATAAATTATAAAATACAAAAATGTGAAAACACATTTCCTTTATTTAACTTGTCAATGAATTGTAGAAGTAATAGTAATGAAGTAGTTAAGAATTAGTAGCAATAATTACAGTCCATCAAAAAGATTATTGAATAATGCCCAGAATCCAAAGAAATTTGTAAATTGCTTTTTCAGGAATAAGTCAATGCTTCTGAATACCTGCATATATTTTTTCTATTCCATTGATAACATATTATTTTATATCGATTCAAATTCCTTGTTGATGATTGTAAATCGAAATACAAATTATTTTTATTTATTTAGTCATTCAAATCAAACCATGGGTAAAGTTTATTAATGTTATGAACAAATTTCATTTATTGTTCAATATGGATAAGTTGAAATATTCAAAACAATGTTCTTCAGTAAACAATTGAGAGTATTCTAATTATGAATAATTTTCTTCTTCTTTTCAGGTGAGTTTCCGCTCATTATATGCTGAATCGAATTGCTCTCATACATCTTTGTGAGTTATATTTCTCTTTCACAATTGTATGCATTTTTATACTTTTTAATCAATACTGTAATAATATTCTAATTTTATATATTGATTTATGAGGAAACAGAATTTCCAAGAAATTTAATGTTTTGGTAGTCCAGCAATAGAGGGTTGCCTGAAATAAAAAACGTCCAAGCAAGGTAGGTAAGCACTGGAAATTTAACGAAGTTAAAAATCCTAAAATGCGAGAGCCCATTAAAACCTGATTGATACATTAAAATTGACCATTCAGGCTGTTGAACGACAAAAATATATTTCTGTAGATTATTATCGATCCAGTCTCATCGGTAATTGAATTGTTTTTGTCGACAAAAACTCTCAGAAATACTTGAGAAGCTTCTAATTCTGCTACAAGACGTTTAGGTGGACATTCAGACGCGACATCCTGTATTTATGTATATATAGTGAATATTCTCTATATAAATATTTTATATCAGAGTGGCAACGACCATAAATAATACAGAGCCAGCTTCTGCGTGGGGAAAATATTGTCTCCGACTTCTGCATGGTCTCGCTAAAGATCCTATCAATATTTGTAAAGTTTTTCATTGCCTGCCATATTTTATCTACGTGTCTCTTCGACTCTTCTTCTCCTCATCTTTTTCCTTCTCACTACTTCTTGAACCTCAACAACATTTATCTTATGAGAGTGCACGCTTTAAAAACCACTTGAAACTGAATACAGTATCTATCTCTTGGTCAATCTTCAGCGGTGATAAGTACAGTATTTAGTGAAGGTCACCAGTTTTTTTTTTCAATAAAAACTTATATGCTATTCTTGCCCATCATTGCAGTAGTAGATGCGGGTAACTAATATTAGATGTTCGCCAATTTGCTTTACTAGCATATGGTTGAGCTCAATTAGTATCTCGGAGATGTAACACAATATTCTTATTTATAACATCTTATGGTGCATATGATTGATTATTGTTAGTGAGTACAAGTCACATACAGCGAAGCTTATGGTCATAATAATTCTACCTGTTACTTTTTTCATTTATCAATTCTAGAAATCCTTGAAGTTCTCTAGTTACATTTCTGGTAGAAAATCGTTATTTTTATATTAGGAAGTCCGTACTAGGCTAATCGTGTTACTGTTGTACCCAGGCACAAGTAACGAAGAGGAATTCACCTGATTTCTACAAAACCCTGACTTTTTGTTTCTTATATTCATGTCGTTCATATCGTTTTTGGAGTATTGTTGTCCTCCCCTTCATTGAATATTAATAATCAGTAGGGTTTCCCTACAATGTTATGTTAGGGTTTCTCAATGTTATTTCAGTTTTGAGCTGTCGTCTAAAATTTCTTTTGGATCCGCCCACAATGGTTCAATTCTCAAATTCTACAAGTTTTCAGGATCTGTTAATTCTATAAATAGCCCTTATCACCAAATATTAATAAACAGGAGGGTTACCCGGACAAACTTTTGTGCTTTTCCAGTGCAGTAACTATGACATACTTTGTGTTATTCCAGTTTTGTTTTGCTTATGTATATGATTCCTCAAATATTCTCCCATAAAAATTCAATTCCTTATAGTTCTCCAAAGTTTCAAATGCCCTTCTTTTTCACTGTGGATATTGTTTTAACTCCAATAATTTGTTCCAATATTGATCCAAGAATGTTTGCTGTGGTAACAGATGAAATAAATAGTCGTCTTCAAGATTCTTGAGTTCACCAGTATTCGATGTTGTAGAATTTAGATTCAAATGTCACATCAGAATGTAAAGTGGTATCTCGTCTTGTGCGATGTCAGTAGCTAGGTGATAGATACACTGTGTCGGAAGAAGAAATAGGCAGCTATAGAGATGAGAATTAGAATGGTGGAACGGACAGAAAGAAGACAAAGTAGAAATTCAGAAAATTCGTGTGTGTAGAGACGATGAGGAAGAAGAATGTTGCAAGAAAATGTTCATGTCAAGTTGTGTGGACGTGTCAGTCAGTTATTTGTATGTGGTGGAAGCTGTGTGGTACTAGAGAAAGTACACTGAATTGAATTGTGAGTAATTAAGGTGATTGATGTCGATTGTGAGTATCTGATGATGTTGCTTTGCTATTCTTGACGTTATTCTGTCCACAAAGGAAGGTGGCGCGACCTGTTCAGGTGAATGTCGCGATCGTAAAGCAGTCGGCTGCAACGCCTTTTGCTACTGAACAAACGCAATGAACAAGTTGGCGCGTCTACTTACCATTACCCATAATGCCATGGTGATGCGTCAACATACCGCATGTATTTGCCATTTGCCGCTACGCATTGCTAGCGTAACAGCTCACAGAAGCCGGTTGTCGTTGGGTATGGAATCGCCAACTTACTGTTTCATAATTGTCTCCTGGCCGGACTCGTAGTTGATCCCTTGTCCTTCATTTCATAACACTGTATCAGGGGTGACCAGAGGGGGGGACTTTGACGTAATTGAAATTAATGGGGGGGGGGGGGGGGTTAAAGACCCCTGTCTTTATTAAACTTCATATAAACTGTATAAACATAAGTACAGTATGTAATTTCCACTTCACGGTTTTCTCCTATTCAAATTTACGTCTTGCATTTCAATTGTTATTGGTAGGAATTCAACCATTTGAATTTATAATTCTGTAGATAACACAGAATTACTTTTTTCTACTAATATTTTTTCTTTTCTCTCTCTCTCTCTCTCTCTCTCTCTCTCTCTCTATTATCTTCTGTCCATTTTCAAGATTGTCATTTGGTTTGTTATTTGTTTACTTCGTGAATTTTAATCTTCTTTTCCAAACTGGTTAGAGATTCTTTATTTTGAGTACTGTATAAGTCTTTTGTAAGTAAGGCTGAATCTAAACTTTTTTCTGGTTGTAGTACTAGGTACCAGTCAGCGTAGTAAATTGCTAAGTAGTTAGTAGTCACAGTCACATTTCGTAAACAAAAATTTTTTTCTATCCTTAAAAATAAAAAAAATCCACATAAAAACTGGTAAATAATCTCACTTAAAGCCATTGTCAGTGTCAAACGTCTACAACTTCATCTAACTTAATCTTCCTTGTGGATGGAAAATGTCAGTTAGGCTCTCTTTTGTTTCTATTGATTCGAACTCATTTTTCCTCCATGTTAAAGATCAACCATACATTATAGCTTATTACAAAAACTGAGTGAAGGCGTTCCCCATACTTCATAAAGGTCTTTTTCTAAAGAACAAAAGATTTTGAAAAATTGTCAAGTCGTTGGTAAGCAATTAAAGTGGGTGGTTTGAAACGTTATAGGTGAGGCACGAAGTAACTATTTAGTCGGCTTTTTGGAGGTGTATGTGAGTTGTGAAAGGGTAGAAAAAATGATGACGTCACGAGCTTTGATCCATCCATCCATCAAACTGTCGATTTTGGACGAACTGACACAATGGAGCCCTCTAAACGCTATATTTTCTTGAATATTTAGGTATAGTGATTGCACTTGTCTATAGGTGGAAGGTGTCTAAGATTGAAGTGAGAAAGTAGAGAGCGTCAAGCGACAAAACACCGCATGTGGAGTCAGTCATTATCCGGTGCCGTATTAACAATGAGCCTTTACTATCCTAATGAAGATGAATAACAGCTAGAGCCTACTCTCAACCAAAATTATCACTCACCAATTCTATTGTCTTTTAAATGCTTTTTAGAAGTACAAGCACATACGGCCACTTACACGGATGACTAGCAGGATAACGTAATGATTTACGTACTCGAGGTGGTTATGATGAATGCAACTAGTTGCTGGTTTTGTTGCTTGTGTATGAGCATGGCCAACTGATTGTGTGTGATTACTTTGGGTGTTCAACTATCTTTTGTTCTCCGATTGACAGCAGTGCTGTTTTATCATAATAATTGTCATCTTTGAATGCTTGAACCTTAAAGAAGCGTTTGAAATGATTGATTGAATAAACAGGATGATAGGTTCTCACATGGGACATGGTGGAGGTAATTTAGTAAGTCTACGTATGTAATGATTCCCTTGCAGTATCAATTTATATTTAATTTATATTGTTAGTTTCATTATCATTTATCATTTTCATCTTTCTTTTACATAATCTTTTATATTCAGTTTTCTAGCTGAAATTCTTATTTCTTTTGTTTATTTTCCAGCTACTTTTTTCAAATTTGTAAATTTTAGTTATTGTAATGTGTTCATGATTGGGGAGCAATCTTTGGGGTTTCCTCGTATGCTCCCACATTGTAATTGAATAAATAAATGAATAAATAAATTTGCAGTTTACACTATAGAAAAATCAATTGTTGAGAATGTATTGAAAATTGAATTGAATTGAATATTTTGTTGCCAAAATGAACAGTACATACAAGCAGAAATATCTGCAACCTAGAATTAAAACATAAAATATACAAGAATGTGTTTATAAATCATTAATCATAACTCATAATCATAAATCATTGAAAAATCAATCAAGAAAATTATAACTAAGAGTAATTTGGCAGACACTAGCATAAATTGATAATTGTTGTTAACTGTGAAGATAAAATAATTAAAGCAGTATCACTTTCTTTTTATAGTCCGATGGTTGTAAATTCTAAAATTAAATTTAGGGGATAATCTTTTAATCTGTGATAATAGATCTACTATCTACTGTCTTGCCGTCAGTTTGATTAAAGATAAAAGTTGAGAATATTATCAATAATCTCAATAAAGTTTCAGGTTCCATAATGAATTATTTTACTTGTAATTGTTCAACAATATTTTTGAATACTTACTTCATTGTGAGATGAGTCTATAGAAGAGTTTCTTCAAGCTAATCCACTTTTGTTGAGGAAATAATTTTATAGATAAATTTAAATTTTAGATGAAAATGGAAGTTTTCCGTTGTGTTGATTTTCCACAATTTTCAGCTCTTAGTTGAATAAAACATAAACTAAAAAAATGCAATCTGTTGATTTTAAAACACTATCCATTTTGTCTTTTGTGGCACTTCCATAGTTAATAATCAGTTTATTGCCCCATTTTCCCACAAAATTTCGAAAATTTAAGAATATTGAATATTTTATTTGCCAAAAAATAAGCATTATGTACATTTTAAATGAAAAAAAAACAAAACATATTTTGTACCTGAAAGTTTAAATAAAATTTTAAATATATGTAAAAGCAGTATATCACATAATTCATTCATAATTGAACAAAAAATACTTTTGACAAAAAATATCATCTTTGACAAAAAATACTGAGCGCAAAAAAATGTGAAATTTCGTCCGCGCTCAGGAGTATCAATCTTGAAAATTGAAATATAAATTGAGATTTTCTCAATTTTTGTTCTCTATTCTATTCTTGATCTGTTGCATTGCAAGATAGATCAAAGTGATTTTATTCTTGCTTATCATATCTCTACGCTGTGAGATATCTTTTTTTATAACTAGTTTTGCTATCAGTCCTTGAATTTCCTTACAAGCAACAAACCACAATAATAAGCACAATGTATCCTTAAATTAAGTTTGATTCCTCTCAGTAACAGGCAACAAACCCAAAAATTAAGCGCAATATACCAGAAGTTCAATCATTAATTTACTCAAAAAATATGGCTGCCATAAGTTACGGGAAGTGATAGCTGTGAGCCGTAGCAGGTATCTGTTCAATCAGATAGAGAAAAGCAGCGTTCTCCAAGGCACTCTTTGTAAGGGTGAACGATTAGATTGGCCAGCAAAAAAGACACTGTCTGCTGTAAAATCACATCCCGGTGGTTCGGAACCCACTTAAAACTGTAGGTCCAGCTCATCTATCACAATCATCCAACTCATTACTCACGCACATTACTCAGACCTATGTGGGCTTCATCTTCCAAAAAAAGGTTGGGTATGTACTGATCAGTTATTAATTTACACTCATGTCAACAACTTGGCTGTAGTGTTGTTTCACTACATGGAACATAAAATATATTTCTGACACCTGTTCCAATAGGTCACGAGCTTACAGTTGTGTGAACATTCTACAGATTGTGCCAGATTGAAAATCAAGCATTCACAATCGATCGTAACAGATTTATAGGCCAGCTAACTTGTAATTCACGGTACGACAGAGCATGTGTTTGATGGCAGACCGCAGGCTAGATGGGTGATAGCACACTGTTGTTAGTCCTGCCGCTACTAATTCGGATGATAACACATGTACCACTTGTATTGTGCTATTATTCTTTAGCCTACGTCATCATTCCTGAAACGATACTTTATTGCGCATGTGCTCACATGATTAATATCGGGATGCTTATCATGTTTTCAATTTTTCATTTTTCGGTTAGTAGTCCGCCATCACTGTCGGCGGGAATAAATCTTAATTTTATCAACAGAAATGTATCGTGTCGGTGAGGTCAGCTCAGCTCGCTTGGCTAGTTGCTGCGATAATTGCAAGGGAGCACCAAGAAGTTCCAATAGCTGTGGAGGTTGTCTCCTCTGGCTCCAGTTTCTGTACCCCCTCACCACCTACCTTCATATTCTCTCCCCTTCACCCTCTGCCGCTTTAGTTTGCAATAATAATTTCATCGATACACTTTTCACGAGCCCGAGCCCTTTAGTCGCCTGATTTATTGCACTCAATTACCATGTCTCTCCGTTAGCTATCCACTTTTCCCATTCTTCTTCACCAGTAAAGGTAGTCTAGTCAACAGGCTCCATGCAACTGCACTACTGTTATCGTTGTTATTGTAGGTATAGCAATTTGCTGGAGGGCAAATTGTGGGATTTCAAGTGTGGGATTTGGATTGCTTGTTTGCAAGTGGTAGTTCTTGAAAGAAGTGTTCCGAAGGTAATTATTGCGGACAGTTGAAATGGCGAATATTATTTTAAGAAGGTAGTGTTAAGAGGAGTTGATTATATTTGATTGATGGAGACTACTTATTTTATCTGCTCATTTTTATTATTCTATTATGATGGTAGAAATCATACGAATTTTTTACAAGAAACGTTCTACAAGTTTAATTTAGGAAGCAGTGATTACTCTGAGCTTGAATCCTCTCAATATAACTAAACTCAAATTGAGTAACCAGCCATGCTTAAAGAAATATAAGCGGAAGTAACTGTGAAACTAAAAAAAAGTTATGTTAAAAAAAATATAGTACAATACTTGGCCTGCAGTATTCTAAACACAATCATCATTCTTCCAAACTTTCATTTTTCTTGTGTTCAAAATACAATAGGCTTTTAAGTTTTTTATATTAATGTTTTTAATTTTTTGTTTACATACATTATTACATAACATAACATTACATAACATTTTAACCATGGTGGTTCGGAACCCACCTAAAACTGTAGGTCCAACTCATCATTCACCATCATCCAACTCATTACCCACGCACAGGTCTCAGACCTATGTGGGCTTCATCCTCCAAAAAAAAAAACCATACTTCTACAAACTTTGTCATTGGTTTTGACTCGTTTTCGTTGAGAAACTTTTGATGGTCCGAAATACGGTTGTTGTATGTCTGCAGTGAAAACGTGCGGAATGAAGCAGACACACGTAATTGGCCCAGTGGGTTGTAGTGTTGCAGTTGGGAGTGGGGTGGGTTCTAAACATCGGGAATTTCGGGGTTCGATTGGGCGTGATGGGCATTTGGGCGGCGGCTATTAGTTTGCTTCGTGTGTTTTTGGGCGATCAACTGTGGTCGCATTCGACCGTCGACCTGAGAGTTGTGTATTGGTTTTGGAAATGGAATCGAATGGAAACCCAAAAGGCAGCAAAAACTGGCGCCAGGGCTACTCCTCCTTCTACATCTCTTCTTATTTTTTTTCCTTCTTCCATCTCTCTTCGTCCTTTTGTATTGCTTACATCACGGCAGCTGCTCTCAATTCTAATCCCTTTTGTTGTCATTCTAATTCTTCTCGTACTGTAGTAGTTGAAAACAAAATCGTTGAGGTTTTTCGTACTAATTTCGATCATTTAAATATACCTGCTATCAATGTACAGATATATTTTTTTTTGACTTGTAAAATCTAAAATTATTCTATTTTTAATTGAGCAGCACAATAAAAACTCTTAATAGGCTATTACAAGTTAGTATGGATAATAAATGGCTTCAGCGGACAAGTTTAACTTATACTGAAGTTAACCAAATTATATATTCTATTTTTAATTGAGCAGCACAATAAAAACTCTTAATATTACAAGTTAGTATGGATACTAACTGGCTTCAGCGGACAAGTTTAACTTATGCTGAAGTCAACCAAATTATATATTTTTAAATAGAAATATTGCTCTATAATAATTAACTTTTGTCTGTTCCCTTTAGGGAACCTCTTATGTTCGAAAAATAATATACTGATAATTCGAAGTGTTTTAACGCATAATGCAGCCTCTAAAATTCGAATATGTTTATACTCGGGCCTCTAGAACTCGAATTTTGTTGCTGCAATTCGAAACGTTACCTCTAAAATTCGAAGTGAACCTCCACAGTACGAACTGTGACACCACAAGCCTCTGAAATCTTTATATAAAATAGGGGAACATGTTTTTTTGTGATGACAACTCCTCCGTGGTTTCTCGACCGATTTTGTTCGTTCACGTCTCATTTGAAAGATCTCATCGAGTAGATGTTTGATAAGGTCTTATATTTTGAAAAAGTCATCGTGGACATGAGGAATGAACGATCAAAGTTTCAATTTTTGCCATTGCTTTAACATAGGGATCGGTGAGCTGAAAATTTTCACATTTCAACTTATGATTTGATGATCAGCTGTTTTGAAACAAAAAGTTTATTTTTCATTGTTCATTCAGAGAGAGAGGGTGGGAGGATAGGATAAAGAGGAAGAGAGAGAGGTAAGAGAGAGAAAAGAAGAAGAAGGGGAAGAAGAAAGAGAAGGAAGAGGAGAAGATGAAGAAGATGAAGGAAAAGAAGAAAGAGGAGAAAAAGAAGAAGAAGAAGGGGAGGAGAGAGAAGTTGGAGAAGAAGTAGAAGAAGAAGAAGAAGAAAAAGAAGAAGAAGAAAAAGAAAAAGAAGTAGAGGAAGAGGAAGAAGAAGAAGAAAAAGAAGAAGAAGAGGAAGAAAAGAAGAAGTAGATGAAAAAGAAGAAAAGAAGAAGAAAAAGAAGAAAAGAAGAAGAAAAAGAAGAAAAGAAGAAGAAAAAGAAGAAGTGGAAGGAGAAGAAAAAGAAGAAGAAAAAGTGGGAACATCAGATCAGAACTTCTCTTTGTTCTGTATGCTACTTCTGAGAGTCTTATTATTGTGGATAGGATAAAGAGGAAGAGAGAGAGGAAAGAGAGAGAAAAGAAGAAGAAGGGGAAGAAGAAAGAGAAGGAAGAGGAGAAGATGAAGAAGACGAAGGAGAAGAAGAAAGAGGAGAAAAAGAAGAAGGAGAAGAAGAATAAGAAAAAGAAGAAGAGGAAGAAGCAGAAGAAAAAGAAGAAGAGAAAGAAGAAGAAAAAGAAGATGAAGGAGAAAAAGAAAGAGGAAGAAATGGAGAAAATTAAGGAACTCATAGCATCATAGGTATCTTTGATACCCACTTAGAAATGGAGCAACTCATACTGTGCTTAAACTTATCATCATAGGCAATGCTGTCGATCAGTATGTATAAAATCTACATTTGGAATGTATTTTACAAAGTTTAATAAAGTCGCACATTTGTGCGACCCGGGATAACCTGGTGAAATAAAAACAAGCCTGTTGAAGCTAATTCGTAAACTCAGTCTCCTCCACATCTGCAACATTGAACGTGTTGTGCCTCTATAATTCGAATTTCATTCCCATTAACTTCTATAATTCAAACTCTCGAAATTTCAAACTTCCTTTAATTCGAAATAAATTGGCTGTCCCCTGAATTTTGAATAAGTGAGGTTCTTCTGTATTTATGATAGATAAGTGCTCTAACATTGTATCATTGTCATGTTTTGCATTCTTTTGTGTTTTGGTTTTTGAAATAAATTGAATTGAAGTTCTTTTCCTATAAAATTCCTATAAAATTCACATTGTATCATTGTCATGTTTTGCATTCTTTTGTGTTTTGGTTTTTGAAATAAATTGAATTGAAGTTCTTTTCCTATAAAATTCCGCATAGATGTGGTATCAATCAATTTAATTTTCTCATTCGCACCAGTATAAATATATAATTATTATGGAGTCATTAATCTTGCATGCACTGTATAATTAAAAGAAGTTTAATAATATACGTTATTATAAAAAAGTACGAATTAATATACATAATAGTATA
Source organism: Conomelus anceps (assembly GCA_948455865.1). Taxonomy (NCBI): domain Eukaryota; kingdom Metazoa; phylum Arthropoda; class Insecta; order Hemiptera; family Delphacidae; genus Conomelus; species Conomelus anceps. The sequence goes on from OX418223.1 coordinate 28,163,308, forward strand.
ATATAATTTTGTATTCACAACCCGTTTTTGCTACATTGTTTTCATTTTGTAAGTTCTGGTTTTTGTTTTATCCTCTTTTTTCATTGTTTTCTTTCTTCCTCTTTATATAATTCACTTCTTATTTATTTACTTCTGTATATTGTAGCATATTTGGTTATGATTCTATCTCCTTCATTCACATTAGTAAAGGAATCTGATATTTCTTATAATTATTATTACACCTTTTTAGTTTCTTTTTTGCAATTATCATAATTAGGACAATCTTACCTTGAAAATTTCCCCGCCCTTCTTCACAAAAATGATTGCCTTCGGTAAAGCATTTCTGCTAACCATTGATATTTAATCACTTTGAAATTTCTTTTGAATCGACAGACCCCGTACACCTGGTGGTGTTGCCCAGTAATTGCATAATGTCAAAAAGCAGCTAAATCATGTATAGGCTTTATTATAAAAAGTCGCGATTCAAGGCAACTGTCTTTCTATTCATCAGGAGGGAGCAAAAGCAATAGTAATTCCTCTTCAGCCCTCTTGTCACCATTCCGTTTGTGCCTTTAGGCATAGTAGAGTGAAAGGAAAAATCGATAGAGGGTGAAGGAGGAGAGAATGAAGAATAAGAAGAAAGAACATTGCACACAGAGAAAAGGTTCGTCTTTTTGATGTCACACGCCTCTTATTCAGACCTGTGTGTTGCACCTTCGGCCAGCTGATGTAATCTTCTATAAAATCGAGTTCATTCTTCTCGGAAAATCTGGTTTGCCGATCTAATAATGGTTGTTATTGTCGAGAGCCATTTAAAGCCTAATTTTTTGTCACTCTGCGTGTGTGTGTGTGTGTGTGTGTGTGTGTGTGTGTGTGAGAGAGCGAGCGAATGATAGGGGATTCATGAATTCAAGAGAGATGGATGACACGGACGTACGGACGGACATCTGGTGTCGCGATGCCAAAGCATTCACTCCTCAACAATCAGGATCCAAATTGGGAAGGAGAGTGATTTATTTAAGAAGTGGCGTGCGACGGATATAAGCAGTTGTTGCATGGCCGACCTGGTTTGTTGTGTTGGTCAGACTGAATGCGAAATAAAATTGTTGTTAGGCGTGGATGGATGGTTGTTGGTTGAAGACGAATTCAATCCAAATCTTTGATTTACTTATTTCCAACTTACTATCAAATGTTCCTGCTAAAAGTTTTAATATTTGTAATAGTCTGCTTAGCTTAGGTTGATTGAAATGAAAGTTTACTTAGTCAAAATAGAATTGTATCTGTAATTGAATATAATAATTTGACATCTCTACCACCTAACTCTCATCTCAGAAAAATATGAATATTTATTGGACTGATTTTTAGACAAGCTAGTAATTTAGTAGAAATAAGGGGATTGGCAACTCAATTGGGATATCTGAATATTTTAAAACTTAGAGCAAGAGATGTTGATTGGTGGTCGGGGTCAGCCTATTCTTTACCTCACAAATGAAATTGACGAAAAATTGATTGAAATTGATGAAAAATTAACTAAGGTCATACATTTTTGTGATGGGATGTCATGCATGATGGAAGCTCCTTTTCCATCCGGCATCCACTATCTCAAGACACAAGACACAACTGACCAATCTACCCTCTCCAAAAGTTTTATAAGCATCTCAATGTCAAAGACAAATGAATTCATTTCTGGCATTGAAATACTCCTGACTTAATCAACATCTATTGCTTCATCAATAGGCCGGGTGAATAAAAACGTCACTAAGTGTTTCAAAAGAAAACATTTTACTAACAATATTCCTTGAATCTGATTTGAGAAATAAAAATCATAACTTTAATATTTAAACCAATTGTGACAATCTAAAAAAAAATCAATAATCTTAGAATGAAATCATATATTATGTAGCCTTTATTCTTGATAAGGTTTTAGGATTGTTATGAAAATAGTTATAGTTTAACACTCAAGGGATTCTAAGCATAATGTGAAAAAAACTTGATTTAATTTTGAAATGAAAATATTTGTGATTCAACACAAGGATTTGGGAAGGAAGTAGTGCTTTTAAGAATAACGTGCATAAAACCTTTCATTTGAACATGGAAACTCAATCCGAATTTCAAATTCAATCAATTTATTTTTGATTTAAATATGCAATTGTTCACTATAAGTTGCGATGTTTTTCGGCAGTTCAAATCAAGTTAAATACTTTATTGCACAAAAATACATACAATATACCAACATAATATCATATATACATTCATACATCAGGTGAAGCAAAAATTATTACAACTTGCTTCCTTATAATTAAATGATACTATTTGAATAATCTGATTAAAAACATCAGATGAAAATATCCACCGTTCATCATACAAATAATTAGAAAAGAAATAGCTCTACTGCTTCTCCGCAGTAAGAGATTTGAATGCAAGCTTTTGGTATGTAATCTGTTCATGAAAATTGGCATTATCTATCAATGCAAGGTTGGCTAAGCGGCTGATTGGAGGACGGAGAGCGTGAGAAACGCATCAGACTAGTCGGACTACTCACAAATCTGAAAAAATATATAAAAAATAAATCTGAAAAAAATATATAAGAATATATATAAATATATAAGTGACTATATATTAGTCACTTATGCATGTTTAAATTTTTTTGGAGGATGAAGCCCACATAGGTCTGAGACCTGTGCGTGGGTAATGAGTTGGATGATGGTGATTGATGAGTTGGGCCTACAGTTTTAGGTGGGTTCCGAACCACCGGGAAGTGATTTTACAACAGAGAACAGTGTCTTTTTTGCTGGCCAATCTAATCTAATTAGAATGAATGAGTTTGAGTGAATTGCTGTACTGAAATTTATTAATAATTATCATAAATATTCTAAAAAATAGCCCAATAAACTATTGAATTAGTAAATTACTAAAATGTTTTATGAATATAAATTTACTCCTGAAAAATCTATTGAATCTTCTACAGTAAAATACCCATCAATTATCATTTTTCTTATTTTCACTCTGGTTTGAGAACTCAAAGTGGATGTGATTCACCTGTCTGTTGCGTTTATTTTTTCTCTCTGTTTTTCTTTAGCAGATATTGTGTATTTCTTGAATAGATATTCCTTGATATTTCCTCTCACTGGTTTTCTTAAGCAGATATTGTGTATTTCTTGAATAGATATTCCTTGATATTTCCTCTCACTGGTTTTCTTAAGCAGATATTGTGTATTTCTTGAATAGATATTCCTTGATATTTCCTCTCACTGGTTTTCTTAAGCAGATATTGTGTATTTCTTGAATAGATATTCCTTGATATTTCCTCTCACTGGTTTTCTTAAGCAGATATTGTGTATTTCTTGAATAGATATTTCTTAATATTGATATTGCAATCAATTTTCTTTAATTAATATTGACAATTATTAACTTTTAGTGAGTTTTATAATTTTTCTTTATGTAATCTTCGACTATCCAAACACAAATCTTCAATTAATTTTTTCAAATTAGTAGACTTAAAAGAAACCCCTTCAACCAATATTCTCGAAAACAATTTCATAACTTTTCTATTTCGAAAAACCTGTCTCTCGAGAGTATTTTTTCAACAGTTGGCAATTGTGTGTTTATTGTTTCGACCGGTGTTTCTTCTTCTTGCCAAGTTGTTCAGCAACATGTTCTTCAGCTAGGAAGGTGGTCGGCTCTATCCTTATCTGGCGCTAAAAGCACTCTCCACTGACTGGGGATAAATAACAAAACATACGTCGAGGGAAATACGGACCAAACTTTATTATTGGATAAACAGTGACTTTATTATTTGGATAAACAGTGGCGCTCACTCACAAAACTGACTTAGAGTGGGAAAGAAGCTAGAGAAAAAGAAAGAGGAGAAAATTTAAAAGAAAAAGATTATGATGGTGGAGAGAGGGAAGACGCAGAAAAGTAAGAAAAAGGAGACGGATGACAAAGATTGAGGAGGAAAAGAAAAAGAAAAGGAGGCGAAAGGTAAAGACGGAGGAGGAAGAAGGAGACCGACGAAGAGAATTGAGAAGATGAAGTGGTAAAACCTGAAGAGAAGTATCAAACCTCTGTGACTTCTTTTCATTTGAGCCGTTTGAAATATTCCCGCGGTTATCAGCGTTTTCAACGACCAAAAGTCCATTAGGCTCTTTCCCCAGAGCACGCGTGCATTATCTTGACTACTACTGTGTTAGCAGCTGGTGGCGCTGATAACCTGTAAAGTCCAGGCTATAAACAGACACATCTTCTACATTATTATTTTTCTTATCTTAATAAAGCAACTACTGTCACTTATGATTTCAGATTACTAGTAGTTCTGCGAACAGTAGAACAGTATCTGCTTGCACTCAATGACAATAATCACAAACGCAAAATTAAACCCTTGATTCAATTCGCGTAGTTTATTTTATGTCTGGTTTTAAAAAAGGTAACTCTGTACCACATCAACAAGGCTGTGTTTTCTATTTGCGAGACAGCTGATTGCACAAAACATTAGATTTCTGATGTGTGATGAATCTATATAAATAAAATTAGAGTTTTGTCTGTACATTTATCAGAATTATATATATTTTGGTTATTTTTACGTTTTATACATTAAATAAGCCGAAAATAGTCTTATCTCATTTTCTGTCTGTCTGTCTGTCTGTCTGTCTGTCACGGTCCCAAAGGCATTTTACGCGACCTTCTCAAAAACGAGAGCATCGATCGGGATTTTAGTTATTGAACAGTATTGAACACTTTATTGACAATGTCTTTAGCTATAAAAAACTAAATTAACTTTTTTTTAACAGAGTAATAAACGTTTAAAAACCAAGTATTTTGCGATTTTGGATACATTTTACGCGGCCTTCTCCTGAAAAACGAGAGCATCGATCGGGATTAAAGTTATTTATCAGTATTGAAAACCTTTTTGACAATGTCTTTAGCTATAAAAAACTAAATTAACTTTTTTTCAACAGAATAATAAACGTTTAAAAACCAAGTATTGTGCGATTTTGGATACCTTTCTTCTAAGTTTTATTACCACATAAGAACAAATCACGTAATTTATCATGATATATCAATCAGCTGTTCTCAAAAAATATTCTCTCCCATACCTGTCACTGAATTGCTTACGTTCTAAGTTGTTTACTAAGGGCCCGTTCACACGATACAATTTTTGTGCGGTACAGTAAATTTGCTGTATCAGTTATTTTGCAGTGCTTTCGTTTGCATGTACATTTCATATTGTATGTTCACACAATACTGTTTCGACTGGATCCAGTAAAAAAGCTGTTCTAGCCGATTTCTACATTCGGTTTTGTCTTCGAAAACTGTATCGCTCAAATCAGCTGTACGCTGTACCGCAAAATAACTATCCGTATCCGGTGGCACATGTATTGTACCGGTAATGGATATGTTCAAACGATACGCTTATTACGCTGGAAGCAGTCTTCAGATCGTCAGCATTGATCTTCTTCATTGATATTCTTCAGCATTGATCTTTTTATTAGTGAATTCCAGTGTCCAGAAGTGGAAGATATTAATTGTGAAAATTTAATATATGAGAGACCCGCCTTGTGGGACAAGACTTAAGATTAATATAAAAATAAAGAGAGAAAAATGTGTGGAATATTGAAACCAGAATTTGCATACTTTGATCAAAATTTGAGAGAAACCTTCAGTAAGAAACTTATTTAAAAAAAATCTTACACATATAAAAAAAATCCTGGACTGGAATAAATAAAACTGAACTGGAAGCGCAATGGAAGAAGGAGGAGAGCACAGCAATAAGCAGCAAAGCCTGACCGTGTGAATATCACAGTACAGTTGACGCCGTACAGTAAAAAAATCGTACCGCATAAAAACTGTATCGCCTGAACTGCTAACAACTTCATGATCGTTGCTATCAAAAAAGCCGAAACATATTATTTAGTCTTATTTCTAAACATAATCCGTACGAAGGAAGGGCACAATAGCTAGTGAGTTTATAAAACAATATTAATTGAATTTGGATATAATTTACTTACTAATCACTTGTTATTATACTTAGGTCTGATTAAAATATTAGAAATGAAACAAACGAATATAAATGATAAATTTATTTGTATGAATAAGGTGAATAACCAGATGTTACGGCCCGAGTGCTATCCATGAATCACATTCCCATTATATTGCATATGATGGAGAAGTTCATTTTAAAAATCATATGTTCCTAAAGGCTTGGTTGCCTTTCCTATTTTGCTTTATAATTATCCTTTAAGTGCAACAAAATTTAAAAAATCCTTACACATACATTGCTGCGCATTACTAAAAGGAACATTCATGCCAAATTTCATAGAAATTGGTTCACGCGTTCAGCCGTAAATGTGTTACAAACAGATGAACAGACAAATGCAAAACGTCGACTCGATACACAGACCTCTCTTCGTTCGGTCAACAATCACCTTTTAATTCAATAACAAAGGTTTTGTATTCCAAATACAAAGTATCATTAAATTCAGTATTGAATGTTCCTAAGTATTTGAATGATGCAGATGTTGCTTCGCTTGGTACACCCAAAAGTACAGTAGAAACAATTAGTCTGGGCGCGCGGCCGTTTGGTAGTCAGCCATGTTGAGGGGAGTGTTTATCGCTGAGTGTTTATTTCTGAAAACATGTGGCCCGTGCGACGCTGCAGATGTCTTCAAGGTCAACTAGTCAACTTTTACAGGACGGCTAGTAGTGAAACCAGAGCCACGCGCCCAGACTAATTGTTTCTACTGTAGCTTTTATTGAGATTACTATAAATGCAAATTAAGGTTTTCATTGACTGTATTCATACATCTTATATCCTTAGTATTCCTAGAAAAGTACTATTTTAAATATTTAAACTATCATTGTGTAGTTTTTTGTTTAGCGAACAGTATTTCATATAATATTCTACCTTTTGTATTACTTCAGTGCTGCGGTAAAGTAGTGGTATGAGATATTTTTCAATTTGAGATTATTCATAGGTATAAAGTGGAATTTGACTACTACCAAATCATATCCACAAAGGTTCTACAATGTCAAAATTGAATCCAATAAATGAATTGAAACTGCAAGTCAAGCAGAATAGCTTGAATATACTAGAAATATTAAAGGCAGACCTTATTATACACTGAAACAAATTCACCTGAAACATGAGAAAAGAACCGAAACAGATAATCTTGAAACAGAAGGGAAGAACTGAAAAAGAATTGAAAGAACTTGAAACAGATATTTTGAAATGAAGAAGAATTAACTGTTGCCCATTTTCATTTGAAAGAGGGCGTGATCTCACAACCAGTAATTATTATTGAATTCATTTTAAAAATATGTGGGTGATAATAATATGGAGACCAATTTGGGTTTCCAATATGGCTTGAAGGTTCAAAGTGTAGAAGAATACAAACCCAACAAAAAAAAAACCGAAAATGGTTTGAGACCACTCAGAAAGAAAGAAAAAAATGGCACGATATATTGGTTGCCGCCTTCTGTATCTGACCACAAAATCTAGTCGTTCTCACACTTCTTTCTATATACACAAAGATTGTTGCCGATTCCAGCCTATATTTCAGAAATAAGTTAGTTGAATGTCATGTATTTGATTAGTTGGTGATCGAAATCATAGGCGTAGCCAGAAATCTTTCAAGGGGTTAGTCAGCCAGACTCTCCCCCCCCCCCACCGCTACCAATGAAATACACTCTGAAAAATTTGTTACTTGGGAAAGTATAATATTTGTTTTCTTAAGTAATGTTGAAATCTAGATTACTTTGTGTCCTGCTTTCTGCAAATTCTATCAATAATTATTATTGATTCTACTAGTTATTATATATCACTTCACTAGAGAAAATTGAAATAAATTCAAATACAGTAAGTAGGCTACCATAACTGAGTTACGGGTAAACCTAATCCTTGACTGTGAAAGGTGAACTCTATAGTCTACCACAAATTCGTACCTGTAATCGGTCGGCATTCGCTCTCGTTCGTGGGAATTCGCCCTCCTTTGATCCGTGTCAGAGACCGCCGAAATAGCGAGCACAGGCGAACACGAATGTTGGCGATGCGAACTACCCCGAATGTACACGAGCACACCGGGTACACTAACGCGCTCGTCTTAGTTTGCCTACATTCGGCGATAGTGTACTGCTAGAGTGACCGATTGGATTGGCCAGCAAAAAAGACTATTCTCTGCAGTAAAATCACTTCCCGGTGGTTCGGAACCCACCTAAAACTGTAGGTCCAACTTATCAATCACCATCATCCAATTCATTACCCACACACAGGTCTCAGACCTATGTGGGCTTTATCCTCCGCAAAAAATAGAATTTTAATTCATGTTTGTAATCTCTGTTTGAAAATGAGGACCAATTCATACTATTTATTCACTGCTCCCTGTTATCTATCTACTTTTCTCTTTTGTTGTTTGGCCAGGTATACTATAATTTAATATTCGATATTTAATAATGCAGTATTCAATTAATGATAATAATAATATTGTGTGACCTGGCTGGATCAGGTATGGTTCCAGACTTATCAGGTCGCACCTGAATAAGTTCCGGGCTTCTGACGTGACTTAAGGACTATTTTTTGGCAGCCGGGACCAACAAGCTAAACGTGTTCTCCGAAACATGGGAGTGACCCGAGGAAAAATCTTTCGGTTAGTACTGGGATCGAACCTGGAATCTTTGGGATAGCAAACCAGCAATTAACCCAATCGGCTACTTCTACATTTAATTGATTTGAAAATACATTACTATAATTTTCCAGTAAAGTTATCTAAAAAAAATTATGCTGCAATATTCATCAACATACAACTCAAATAACGATGAAAATATCTTAGTTATCCTCTTCCGGTTTCTTCTTCTTTCTTTTCTGGGTTTTCTTCTTTCCTGCAGTATTTCCTTCCGTTCTCTGCAAACAAGTCAACTTTGATTATTCCTATCAAATAGGAATCTAATTTCTAGCTATTGCTGCTGTTACCATGCTTGATGTGCAATATCTCGATGTACTCAGGACTTGACTCAGAATTTAAATCCTGTCATATATAATAATACTGTATTAAATACAGCATACAGTAGACAGTATTGTTTTTATACTGCAGTCACTACAGTATTGTTTTAATATAGTATTACAATACAGTATTGTTCATCCAGATTCAATCAAGGACGCTCTTTCCAAGTTATTGTTGTAGTCTTTCAGACCATTATCTAATTCCTCCTCCACTGATTTTTGACTGACATTTTCGGAATGCAGCTGTTGTCCTTATCGGCAGCTGCCAATGAGCAGCCCTTGGTTCTTCTAAAAGGGTTTACAAGATTCTTCCACCTGATCACTTTTGTCTTTATCTAAAAATTGGAGAATAATAGCGACAACCAAGTTCCTAATGGGATAAGTGGCTCCTTCTCCTACCACTCTTACTTAGTACTTGAAGTAGACCGGTCCACACAGGTGACTCTTTTCTCTTTCTCGTGTGACAATATTTCTGCGGGTCCTTCCTCCTTCTACATTCACCTCTCCCTTCTGCTTCACTCAATCTTTTTGTTTGCTAGAGTTTTGTCTCCTGCCATGTTCGTTCTTTACCTGCTTCGATTCTCTTCTTTTTTGTCCTTACTGTCGAAATTTTTGGCAAGTCATTGCATTTTGCAGATGCTATAAAACAATGCGCCCAAACAGAGGTGGTCCCAGCACACCCACTATGATTTATAATAACTTTTTCAGTATTGGAGTTCTTGTCTCTAAGATACAGTATTTGATGATTTTTCATGACGTAGTCTTTTCTTCAATCCTTCTCCAAATTATTTGCGTTTAAATTATTTGCAGCTCTATATCATGGAATGCCTAGTCGACTGTTCTAGTCAAAGCTAGAAGTTTTGCTAGGAAAATCTGGTATGATCTATGATGGGAGTAGTGGGCCTGACTTAAGGGATGACTGTTCTCTTGGCTGAAAAATTGATTAGTTTTTTCGACTAGGATCGTTCAGGTTTGGCGGCATCTGACACCGTACCTTCTCCTCAGGGGTCTCCTGAGACTCACGAGGCCCTATGATTAATTGACTGCACTGGCCAAGCACGGCATGCTTGGTTGCTATCAGACTATCAGCTATGAAAATAGATGAACAAATTGGTTATAGTGTCATCAATCCTCTTGTGTTTTGGTCCACAATCATTGTTTGGCCCATTTTCTTATGTCAATTGTCAACCATTTGTTTTTTGAGTCAATAATTAGTTCTTTGTTGTTCGAGAATAATTTTTTAGCTTGTGAATCTGTTTCAGTAGCCTATAGTGTACAGCATACAACTTCCAGATCTAATGCGTAACTGTTAAGGCTAATCTAAACTTCACTCACAAAAGCCAGAAACTCAATGTTTTAGAGCAATATGAAAGATATAACACACAAAGCAGCAACTTGACAACATTTTAAATGATCAACTTAACTTCTTCTCATACACCCTTTTTGACAACATAATCCCAATTTCAAACCTCCCGCTTTCTCATCCCCCCCACCTCTTCCCTCCTCCAAAATCCATAACGCTCATACTCATGCCTTAAATCAGTGTACTGTGGGTCGTCTGACGATGCTCTTTACAACAGAGTGAAACCGCCGTCACGCCATAGGGTGAGACAATTTTCACTCAAAAGTGTTTTTTAAGTTTCTATTATATACTCTACTAGTGGAAACAAGATGGATCTTCAACATCAGACTGTTAAGACTGTTTTCAAATAATTGTTTGCTGCAAAGTATAGAAAAAAAATATAACATGGCTGAAAATCGTGACATATGATCAGAAAAATATTGCTGAATAACATACTATGAGTCCCCAAGAATCACTATCTAGGAAAATTGTTTATACATCATTATCTTTTTCATCAAATTTGAGACCTAACTAAGCCTCGGGCAGAAAATTGTTACTCCTGACTTTCTTCAAGAAAACAACATTTTCAAGCATTTGATACTAGTTACAACTCTGCACCCGAAATAAATAAGTATCAAGTTAGAAATGTGTAACCCCCTCCATCATCGATCTCACACCCTCCCCCCATGTGACTTTTGATATGTTATTTTGCTAGGTTAGAGGAAGCGATTGACGAAAGAACCATTTCTCTATTGTTTGTCTCGATTTGTCTAATTTGACTGGGTTATATAGCTGTGCTTACATAGCTATACACACATTGGATTCCTATCTTGTTTTCTGTTAAAATAATACAGTATCATATATAGCATCACGGTGCGGTTTTAATACCTCTAATGGCATTACGATAAATTAACTTTTTGTAAATTGAAAAAATATACCTGTTATAAAATAGTTTGAGTTTCAACTATACACCTTTTACAACTTTAAAACTTTTACACCTTAATTAAAATACGTTTAAATTAACGTCTACATTTCACTAGAATTAGAAGGTTGAAATTTTAAATGTAACCTCAGTGGGAGGTGGCGAATAATAAAATCAAGGAGAATTTCTTATGAGATCGCAGCAACGCGCGTCGGGCCTTCTAGTCTACTATAGATATCGCGAACCACAAATGAACTCCACCAATGTTTGTCAGGAAGTAAAGAAATGTTTTGAATCACTCAACGCAGAGTTACATTGAAATTGTTGAAACAAACCTTTTATAAAGGTCACACAGTACCAAGGCTTATGGTACCATTAACTTTGCCTGTGCATCAACGAGCTTTATGATTCTTGTACTTACAGTATTTACATTGAACAATGTCAAATTGCAAATTCCAAGAGGGAACTTATTGACAATTACTCATAGCGAGCAATCATCTGTAATACTTTGTTTTTTATTGTCGAGAACAATACACTAAAGCAATAAAAACAGAGGTAGTAAAAGCAATACCTATACTGTAATAGAAATATGACCTCCCGGTAGATTTACGACTGAAGAGGTTATCAATTTAAGTTTAGTACATTATGACTATAATTAGTTACACATTCACAAAATATTTATAATTGTTCATCGCTATCAGATCCAATCTTCTTTGATGTAGGCAGTGAGAATATAATTTGAAAAATATTTATCAGAATAGTCATCAACATTTGAAGCTTTATGATAAAGGAATAAATGGTTAGAATGGAATTTTACTATATTTATTTGCTGATGATTCCCAAATGAGTCTGAGACCTGAGGTTTGTGATCACATAAAATATGTCAGGCTGAACAACAGTAATCCAAGTAGTGACCGCATGATTAGCAGCCAGCGGGTGTGGCTGGTGGTGGCGAGGGGGATTGCCAGAAGGGGCTCCTAAATTCGGGTCTCCATGGCTGTTGAACGATTTTGGTATCCGATCAAACGACGGCTCGTTCCTCTCTGTTCATTGAGGCGGATCAAATTCATTTATAATATTTTATGTTTATTTATTTATAAAATACAAAGCATACATATAAAAGTCATACAGAAAAATGAAAGTTATTAAAATAAAATAATAGAAATCCAATATTATACAAAAATTAAATCCATAAACTACGTACTCATATTACGTACTCATATTATTTGTTCTCATAAACTATGTACTTGTACTACGCACTTGTGTGAATATATGTGGAAATGGAAACCCTTTCCAACTATGGTTGCCCACGATCTAGGAAAGGATTTTCATAATATTAAATCACATTCATGGTGGAATAGCTCTGAAATAAAACGTTTCCTTTGCTGTAATGTGACATACTATGCAGCTTGGGAAGACTGCAACGTTAGAATTGGTTCTACAAAAAAAATGCAAAGGATCATTTTTGTAGAGAATCTTGTCAGCTTCAACTTTGATAAGAACAAAAAATCGATTTGAGTTACATTACTGATTTATAAGCGAAAAACCGAATATTAGTACCTTTCCACGCCCCTCCCTATCGAGCTTACCCCCCCCCCCCCCCACCGAACACTTGTGAATTTTGTTATGTTATTACGCAAGGAAAGAGGAAGTGATTGACGAAGAACCATTTCTCTGTCAATTGTTTCTCTGGATGGCCAGTTTTGTCTAATTTTACTGGGCTGATAAAAAAAACACAATGTAGATGCTCAAATCTTTGAAATCTTCTATTCAAATTATCTTGTTGTTTTTTGAAATGGTTAAATATCGATTTCACTTTTCAACTGATTTCAATTTATACCTCAGTTACATTTAGAGCTTTTTCACTAGTGAACTCAGGTATTGAGAGATAATTATTTTACAAGAGATTGAAATTGAAATTGAAATTGATTTGAAATTGATTGAAATTGATTTATTTCTTCTTCGGTACAATATACAATGAAGGAAAAAGAAAAACATAGTTAAATTTGAAGAAGGCTCCTCATATGGGCAACCTCCTCATATAGATTCTTACTCTATATTATTTAAGTGCAAATTATAAGCATGAAACATAACTAATTGGGGCAAAATATTGTGTTGCAGTGATCCTACCCTTATGCTCCGTCCCCAAAGGTTCTTTAGAGATTAGGCAATGTTCAAAAATTCACATGCTGCTAATAAGTCGTCGTATCTCTCATAACATTCAGTGTTCCTAAATCCATGTAGGGTTGGAATCGGCTTTGAACTCTTAGGTTAAAAACTAGTCATGTCACAATGCAGGTGATCGTCTTCTTGTCTCGCAGACAACAAACAGAAGAAGATTTTTTCGGATTAAATTTTGGAACGTGAATGTGAAGGGTTGTTTCGGGTTGTGTTATTATGGTCTGACCCGTTCAGCTACTTATTTGTTGTCTGGTTGATAAGCCGCACAAAATGTTGTAGTGCTCCGGATTAACCTCTATCCGTTTTGTGTCACCTTTTATTCATATTGTTTTGTTTCTTTTTCTCCTCGTAGATTTTAAATCTTTTCCAGGACGTTGGACACGAAAAGTAAATTTCTTCTCTTCTATTTATTCAAAACAACAGAAATCCAACCCGTTGGGTCTCCAACTAGGAAGCGGCATCCTATTAGTGGTTTGGTTAGGATCAAAGCATGAATACCTGTTCTATTTTGTATAGCAGCCGATATATATACTTGTATATAGTTGGAACATCTAAAGGTTGGTAGGCCTGTGTAACGGCGATCTGTCTGGTGTGATTTAGATGGCTGCTTGGATAACGAGGATAATGAAAATATTTGAATAATTTTGTTTGTGACTGGAAAGCGTGTGTCCTGTCTGAGACTAGTGGCTGGTATTTACTTGAATCGGCAGATGAACTTGGAAATCTCTTGTTGGTGGTAAATAATGATTATTCTTTTGAAAATGTAGTCCAGATTCGTAGGAGTTCATCCTATGAATAATAAACATATTTCAATCGAAATGTAAGATTGAGGAGAATTTTTGAACTGAAAAGAAGCATGGCATCTCTACGTCATTATGGAAACCCGAACTCCTTATTTTGATCTTGTGGCACCATTATCAGAATCGTCTTAAGTCCTCAATTTATCATTATTATTTCGAGAACAAATCGATAGAAAAACGGAATTGATTGAATTTTATATAACATTATAAATGCTTGATGCATCAAAACAAAAACAATTAGCCAAAAATTTCACTTGCAATGTTTTTTTTTTTTTTAATTTCTTGAGAAACCAGATTACAAAAGTTTTGTTTCTACACTTGCAGGAAAATTCTCAATCAGATAATTTTTAATAGACTCAATTGGATTATTAACATTCCTCAACGCAGCAGAGTATTTTGACAAAGATTATAGTCAACTTGAAATTTTAAGTATCGATCTGAACAATTTGATGCACCATTTTCACGACAAAAACGTCTTAACTTCCTCTCTACTTTTTCTGTGTAAGGTCAACCACGCAAAAAACTGTTTAGATAAAAATGAAATTGCTCAGCTAAACAGGATAATAAATATGTATATATATTACTTATTTTAGGAAAGTCAAAAAGATACAAACAAGTTTCTATTGGCCTTCCTCATGTGTAGTAATGCCGCCAATTTATTTACATTAACCCTGGAATGGTAAGCATTCGAACATTTTACGACGCTCTCCAATTGAAGTGCCACAATTTTTCTGCTCTTGGATTTTCAGAACTGTCCAGCCAGCTAATCCTTCCATTACGCGCCCCAGGGTCGGTGACATCGTCTCAGCCGTGAAATAGTATATAACCAGTCGTAATATTTACATATGCTTGCTTACCAATATCGTTCTTCTATATAAACTTTTCGATTCAATGTTTTATGATTTTTCCATGTTCAAAAGCGGATTGTTGTGTTTTAAACATTGAATTCAAATAAAATTCAGACTCCATCAAGTAAATATAAGTTTGCTAACATGTTTTAAACTAATAGTTTAAAAGTTTTGTAAATAGTTTTCATAGGTAGATCCTCGTTCTTTTCAGGTTACTTGATGTCCCCGCAATTGACAAATTAATTAGAAGTGAATCATGTTATATTTTATTATGGTACAGATAGCCACAAGAAACCTTCTAACTTGCTTTCAGATGGAGATCAATACCAGAAAAATTAGCCTCTTAGAAGAATTTGAAAGTCAGAGATATTTGCAATAATATTGAAAACTGTCAAAATATTTTCAAACTTCTCATATTTTGACATTTCATTCACATCAGTAGTAATGACATGAATATTACATGTCTTACTAAAAAAAATATTTTTAATACATTGACATGAAATTGAAAGCCTTGCAGTTTTATTTTTTTACCTGAACTGTGAACCAAACTCAAAGTAAAATGTTTCTAGACTCAATAGACTCTACTGTTAATCAGTAAGAGTTTTTTTAATCCCCTCAAACAGCCATTAATTTTTTTTCCTACAGTGACCCGAAAAAGTGCCTATTTTTGCACTAACTGTAGCACGCAAAATAGTCTATTCCCGCACCAGTGCGGGAAAGTAAATTACAGTGCGGGAATGTTCTTTTCCGCACTCCAAATTTGCAACCTAACAACACAAAATAGTGAGCATGTAATACGCAGGTTCCCTATTCTGCATTCAAAAATAGGTTGGCTACTCTGCTTCAGCTGTGAATAGTTGTTGTAGTTGATGTTGATGAAATCGATTTGATTCGAAGATAGGTTATGTGAGGAATTTTCAGGTTATGTATGCCCCGTTTTGTTCTGTTTGAATTACTTTATACATTACTGTAGAAAAAATTTAATGTGTAATTCGAGTGCAAAGTATTTTTTCTGCACTCGAGAAACTTTTTTTAAACTGTTTCTCTCGATGCAGAAAAACGGTGCTTTGCACTCTAGTTACACAAATAGCTATTTTAATAAGTTGTAAAATTTACAAATGCTTACCGATAGTGTAACTTCCAACAAGCTTACTGTTTCAGGGTTAAAATGATCTGTTATGCGCTCATTAGTTGATTGCTTACGTGTTGTAATACAATTTTCAGGATGTAAGTTCTGAAAAAACTCTTGAATCAGTGTATTAGATCAGAGAGAACTTTGAAACAAGAAGTAAATGAGCGAGTCTCAGATGTGTAATGAATTTTTAATTTGGATTAATTCTTGATGAGAATACCTTTCATGCAAGCAACATCCATGTTGAATAAGTTTAACATCAATCTTTGAGGCGGAATGCTAATCAAATACAGTAAAGAATACTAACGGAGACATGTTAGGAGTCTGAATTTCCAATTACTGTAATCCTTTGACACAATGTAAGAAGACGGTTGCAGTGGCCAGATACATTGAAGATGCTGTAAAGAAAATGACGGAACAGGTTGTGGAACAGCATATGGTCGGATTTACTTGGCTTGGAGCAACAGGTATGAGAGTGTGGTACTTAAGAAGTAGCAGACGACGGAAAACCAAGTTAATTCTAACGTCAAGTCGCGCCGAACGCTGTCTATCCTTCATTCTTTGACTTTATTTGCGGTGCAGGACAGTTGACCCTTTTTCTTTTCCTTTGCCTTTTTCTCTCTATAACAAACTATATCACCATGACTTCTTCTCCTTCTTATTTCTTCTTTGTATTTTTCCGTTTCTTCCTTCTTCTTGTCCTCCTACTTGAAGTCCCCGCAATTGACAAAATATAATTAGAAGTGAATCATATAATATTTTATCATGGTAAAATAGTCTAAATGAGTCCCCCTTCTCCTTTCCTCGTCATCATCATTAACATCATCATCATTATCATAATATTTTTCTTGATTTCCACTCTTCCACCTATTTTCCATCCTAATCCTCCTTTTCCTGTTCTTCCTCCTTCTCACCCACTACCTCCTCCTCCATCTCCTCTCCATTTTTTCTTTTTCAGTTTTGTTTATCATATATACCTTTCCACCACCATCATCATCATCATGTATTCTTGTTCCCCCCTCTATAATCTGTTTTCTATTCCTATTTTTTCTTGTGATATTTCAGAATTATCTTTTTCAGTTTTGTTTATCATATATACCTTTCCACCACCATCATCATCATCATGTATTCTTGTTCCCCCCTCTATAATCTGTTTTCTATTCCTATTTTTTCTTGTAATATTTCAGAATTATCATATTTTCATCCCTCTTGTCCTTCATTCATAAACTCCTCATCCATCTCCATATTTTATACCTTTCCTATTTCTGATTCCTTCTCTTTTTTCAATTCTTATTCTCCCTCACTTTCTTATTTTTTCTCTATTTTTCCCTTCTCCTTCTCTCGTCTCTCTACTCATGAATGTCCTTGAACAAATGTGCATTTTTAAACTTATATTATTCAACTTATAATGCTAATTAGTATTTACTTTATAATCTTTTTTATTTATCACTCTGCTATTCTCCTACTCCCATGACAATTCTTTATCTTCTCGTAATCGCAGTGGTCGTGTTCTCGTTATTCTTTTTCTTGTTGTTTCTTTTTTCTTTTCCTTCTTCTACTTTTGCTTTTATCCTATCATTATCAGCATTATTATTATTATTTTATTATTATTATTATTATTATTTTATTATTATTATTATTATTATTATTATTATTATTATTATTATTATTAGTATTATTATCATCATCATCTTCTCTTTTCCTTTCCTGCTCTCTTCTTCTTGTTCTCCTCTTTCTTGTTATTCTCTTTCTTCCTCTCTTTCTCTGCTACTTTCTTCTTCTCTCTTTTTCTACTGTCTTCTTCTTCGTCTTCTTTCTTTATAATCATCATGATTTTGTTCCTGTTTTGAACTTCTTTTTCTTTGGACTGTCTGTCTAGTTCCAGTCGAGCACTGTAAGTACAATAGCATTAAAAGTGCAGAGACGAAACATCGCAGCACAGCACATGTAGTCCAAAGGAGAAGGAAGAGTATTCAGGAAAGAGCAGAGTCGTCCTCCGACCTTGGCACTAGGGCTATCCCGCTGCCGCCTGGTGTAGGAATGCTACTTTTTGCCTCCAACTAGAGTGGACTTCTTCCAGCCTCTTCTTTCCAACTGCAATGGACGCATGCCGGTGTCCGGGATAGTTGTCTGTCCTAAGCAACTCCACATTGAGGGAGAGTTTCTTCTCATTCATGTCAACTCGTCTACAAACTCATTTTGTTTCTATTTATTCCAATATTTTTTGCTTCCTCTTTTTCTTTCTAATTACTTATCTTTAGGATCTTCCCAACTTTGATACTCCTTTTTCGAATTATTTCAATAAATACTGTGTTTTCATTTCATGAAATTTTAAGTTTAAAAATGAAAACGGTAAATATTTGTTGTGTGTTATATTTGTTATAAGCTCTTTATAATATTAAAATATAAGTGTATCTGTTTCTTTTGTTGCATTAATTATGAAGATTGGCACCTGCTGAAAAACCTGCAAGTTTAGTAGGACGTAGGACCCTACAATGTTTATAAATTTTGAAAATAAATTTGATTGTGTTTAGTGAGGCCAAGAACCGGTCCAGTACTCAATCAAATAAGTGGACTTGATAAATATTACTTTTTTCGGAGGATGAAGCCCACATAGGTCTGAGACCTGTGCGTTGGTAATGAATTGGATGATGATGATTGATGAGTTGGACCTACAGTTTTAGGTGGGTTCCGAACCGTCGGGAAGTGATTTTACAGCATAGAACAGAGTCTATTTTGCTGGCCAATCCAATCGGTCACCCTGACAAAGATGGCCCAGGAGTTTTGTAGCAAATCTCTGATTGAACAGATACCTGCTACGGCTCTCGGCTATCACTTCCCATATTAACCGCTTTCATTTTTATTGTGGAGTTCCACTATACCAATCTAAAATCTACTAAGTGCAACAGGTCTATTCATCGTTTTCTATGAGATTAAGCAGCATCACAGTAGGTCTAACATCTTGCAATTTGTCTGTTGTCTGTTGCAAAGCAATTTACAAGTTACAGTCACAGTTAATAACTGAAAATTTCCATAACATTTTTCAGTTTATGTAATAAATTCTAATAAATTATTACAATTACAAAGCATTAAAGTATTAATATAGTAATTCAATTCTTTTAAGAAATTAGTCTACAAAGTAATATAAAGTAAGATACAAGTACTGTACTTATAAAACTGGTTTGTAAATTGTTATGCATTGGGGCCCTGGTTGTATTGTACTATTTTTATGGATAAATATTATATAGATTATGTTATTTTTAGAGCATTGTGATTACATTTTTTGTTAATTTTCGTGTCTTAATCTTTTCAATCTTTTCGTTCTCTTTCTCCTTGGCCTATTTCATCTTACTCTTTTTTGCTGTTCTAACTTGCTTGTCATGCACTAGTCCACCCATCTATCTACATCCATCATCATTCATTCGTCTTCAATTCAATATCTCCCTTTCATGTCTCTTCCGTTCTAGTTTTCTTGCTCTTTTTCATCCACTTTTCTCTCTTTCTCTGTCTGTTCTCTCTTTCCACCGTCTTTTTTGTCACTAAGTAGCCGGTCTGTCGCGGCGAGTCGCTTCTCGCCCCGTTGCGTTGTCACCTGACTGATTTATTCAACTAATAGACCGCGCCGCGTTCGGCAAGAGAAGGACAACCCCAAAAGTGGAGTATTGAAAGGGTGATGGAGTGATGAAAGGAGAGGGAGCGAAAAAAGGTTCAGACGAAAAATTCGGATCGTAAAAAAAGTACAATGGAATTCTTGCACGCAGTTCACAGCAGCTCAACGCTTCTCAAAGAAGGTGAAATTAATAAGTGGACTAACAACAACGACTTGACGTTTAAGTATGCACGAGGATAAGAGAATAAGCCGCACTGGACCTGAAGGACAAAGTATCGGACTAGAGCACTCATCCTTTTCATAACCAAATGAGAGCAGTTCAGGTTTTGTTCTTAAACTATGCGATGGTTTGAAGAGCTGGAAATGTGAAACCATACTTGGTGCTCTGAATGAAAGCTATCGGTCTTCTGTTACAGTGTTGGGAAGTAGCATGACAGTCATGAGAAAACGTGTGTGAAATAGTCATTGTGATGGATGGCTGTTTTTTACCTTATGTTTACCATACTCTATGTGCGCTATAGTTACTCTTTTTTCTTGCAATTGTACTGATTTTTTCATCAATATTTTTCTGATGTAGTCATCCAATGCCAATATTTTGGAAATAATTATTTGATTAACGATGAAAGGAAATTCTAATAGGAAGTGGAATCTGGCTATAGTTGATGTATGTCAAGATTATCAAACAATTATTATTAGTAAGGCCCGTTTCACACATATCGATTTCATCCGTACGGTAAAATCTCGAACGGTCCACATTCCAACAGTGGCGTGAAGAAATAAATGAGGCTCTTCACACATCGATTATTATGCCGAACGGCAATGACAACCATCCGTTGCCGTGAAGCAGCCGTCCAATGTATCGACCAGGACGTTCGACGTTCGGTAGGCAATGGGTAGAGGTATAGAAAACTTGTGGGCATTTTCAAACACATCGAATTTGACCATACGATAATTTGCATTGTTTATTCAATGCATTATCTATTTGCATTGCTTTTCCTCTTCAAAGACTTCTCTGTCTCTGTCTATACAAATAAAGTAATTTTATCTTTATCTTTACCCATAAAACCGTTCAGAGTTCAAAATTTGTTCTCTTTTGTCCATTCCGTCCGAGATCAACCGAACGACTGAAATCGTACGGCCGATATCGATGTGTGTGAACCGATTATTGAGTCTTTACTTCAAAATTGATCGTGTTTGTTATTTGTACTTTTCAGTGATTTGTCATTTTTATTAGAATTTTCCATCAATATCAACATTGACTATCTTCTAATGTAATTAAAAATATATATTATTGACCGAATGTAGTGAGGTCTCAGTTTCAATTCGACTTTCGTCTGTCCATCTGTATGTATGTATGTATGTTATTCGATTGCGGCCAAACCCCTTGACTGATCTTTATGAAATTTCCCATAAAAAATTATATGCATAATAATGCATTAAAAATGTTCCGTAAATGATCCTTACTCGTATTTTTAGGCAGAGCTAGGCAAGTTTAAGGGGTTTTCAAAAGATGCCCCCATCTGTTTTAGTGGGCGAATGCTTTTATATTAAAATTAAGACAATTTGGGAGGGGGTGAACTGTATTTGAAACTTTTTGTTAATGGATCATTTTTAATTTGATGGTTGGATCTTAATATTAAGAGCTGCTAAAAATGCATAGTAAGGTTATGATGTATATAATGTTTATAATGTATACTACATATCTTTGGGGGGGGGGGGGGGGGTGCTTTGCCCGCAATCGAAGAGAGGTTGCTATGTTCTCATGAGCGACCCAACAATATTTTAACCGTCGGCGAACTTATGCAT
The DNA here is from genome assembly GCA_948455865.1 of Conomelus anceps. NCBI lineage: Eukaryota > Metazoa > Arthropoda > Insecta > Hemiptera > Delphacidae > Conomelus > Conomelus anceps. Next base: position 28,184,923 of record OX418223.1, read on the forward strand.
TGTCCTTATTGTTAACATAGCTTTGCTCATACTCTCCATTATTTGTAGAATGATGGTAGAACATTCCAGTATGAAGTGGAACTGGCTAACGAGGATCATTTGTGTTTGACTGCATCTGTCTTTCCCATTCTTTTTTATCAATCCTCTTATCAGTTTCCATTTTTAGCGCCATTTCCATCTATTCCCCTTCTCTAGTTAACCTTTTAATGTAACAACGTAGTGAAATCGAATAGTGTATGCAAAGCTGGCGGTATCTTTGTAGGGAGAATGGGACACGAGATACCGTTGAGAGTTGTGAGTGAAAATGGAAAGTAGAAGTTGCTAAAGGTTGAGGTGACCACACAGCGTTCTAGCTTACGATGAAATTGTATAAAAGTAAGGAGTAGACGAGGTGACGATGGTTGAATTCCACGATCTGTGTTGTGTTGTGTCAATTACAATGGAGAGACTTTATGTAGAAAGTGAAGGGCTTGAAGCTCCGATTACAGTACTGATACTGTCTTTCTTATCTTGTTTGCATCTCAATATTTTGACCGAGATTCAAGTACTTCAGGTGAGATGTATGTAAACTACTTCTTGACTTGTGTAATTTCTGATGTTCTTCCCTAGAAAGAAAGTGATCTGGGTTTACTATATGCTGTAAAGATATATGGAGAATATTGTAATTCGAAAGAGAGACAAATTTCGGATTGGAAATAAGTGAAAGGTTGAGATGGCAAGGAATTATAGTAGAAGTGAAAGTAAAGTGCAATAAGGGAGAAGAGTATAAAGTTTATCAGAGAGAGAGAGAGAGAGAGAGAGAGAGAGAGAGAGAGAGAGAGAGAGAGAGAGAGAGAGAGAGAGATAGATAGAGTGAGAGAGAGTGTGTGTGTGTGAGAGAGAGAGAGGGTGAGAGGGAAAGAGAGAGTGTGTGAGGGTGAGGGAGGGAGAGAGAGTGAGAAAGAGAGAGTGAAAAGTGAAATTTAATGATAAAGTTGTGGCGAAACAGTAATTGTTAGAAGAATGAGAAGAAAAGGATTACTTGTGGAAAAAGAGTGAAATAAAAGAAGGAAGAAGAAAGGTATCGAGGAGTTGGAATGGAGGAACAGGATGTGAAGAATCCTTTGCTGAAGAAGAGAAGGAAGATGGGTAAAAAGTTGAAGATGAAAAGAATAAGAAGAAGGAGGAGAGACCAATTGGAAAAGTTGAAAGAAGTTGTAAGGAAGGGAAGATGGCCACTGGTCAGAATTACAAAAGGATATTATTTTTTTCTGAGGATGAAGCCCACATAGGTCTGAAACCTGTGCGTGGGTAATGAGTTGGATGATGGTGATTGATGAGTTGGACCTACACTTTTAGGTGGGTTCCGAAGTGATTTTACAGCAGAAAACAGTGTCTTTTTTGCTGGCCAATCTAATCGGTCACTGTTAGAAACAGGAACTACAAGAATGCAGCTTATCTCTATCTGATTGAACAGATACCTGCTACGCCTCGCGGCTATCTTTTCCCAAATGTGTTTTTGCTATTTGCTCCTATATTTATTTATTTCATCTCAACACTTATCTAAACCAATACAATCGAATGTGAGGGGACAACAGGCTTTTCAGCCAAAAACTTATTTTTTCTCAAAATGTTGAGAATCCAAATCTTTTTTAGGTTAGGTCTCTAATATCGGCAATATTAGGCTACATATTGAGTAAAATTTTGAGACTTGGGCTGGGGATGTATTCATTTGAATTTAAAAGAAACTTATCTATATTCCATCAAGACTAGATTGAATTTCAATGAGTGATTAAAATATTGATTTTCTGGACTTGGGTTCCATTTCTTTTGTATAAGAGGAAGCATTCCCTCTCGAAAAATGTTAAATTACAAATAGAAGTCTTTGTTTGGTACCATCCTACTCTGCACGATTAGATTGATTAGATTGACCGATTAGACTGGCCAGCAAAAAAGACACTGTTGTAAAATCACTTCCCGATGGTTCAGAACCCACCTTAAACTAAACTGTATGTCCAGCTCATCAGTCATCATCATCATCATCCAACTGATCAACCACGCACAGGTCTCAGACCTATGTGGGCTTCATCCTCAAAAAAAAAAAATTACTGAAAGCATTTTGATGTGATGATCTTATATCTCACTAATATTTTTGATTAATGAGAGCAAAAGTATGATTGTTCGCAATTACATCTCATCTACATATTGTTTTCTATGAGCTGAGAATGAATGACGACATGCTCCCAAAGTCATCTCGAACATTGTCGTGTAGGATGATTCACGAAAGAAGCAATACACAAAACATTGAACCTTCTTAATCGGCTGCATAAATTCACATCCACTGTAGCCTACGTTTATTTACGCTCCCAATATATATCTCACATTCACCGTTGGATACTTTTCTGGACAAGTCTTATTTGCGTAAATTACATCCCTAAATCTCCGACTGTAGAAGGGTGTGGAGTAATCAGAATAATTGTTGTTGTCTGTGAGCGTGCGTGTGTTTGTGTGTCGCAGTTGACCGTTTAACGTCTCACTTGTATCAAATACAAAGTTCTCCAATGTGTATGAGTTGGACTCTCCCCTTGTTGGAACTTATTTATCGCCTAATATATAACACGGAAATCTTGTTCAGTCTGCGATCAGTTTCATTATCATAAACATTGGCGATAACTCTGTTTTCTCGGGACTGGACTCTAGTTTGGGCTGTCTCTTGACAATCTTATCCGTGACGAGAACACGTGGGATTCCAAATTATCATAGGAATCTCATATAGTTGTTTGTTTGAATTGGTGCATCATTATCCCACCGCACCATCATTTTACGTGATTTACTAATGGATTGAAATAAAATTACAGAAGTTATACTTTGTGCCAGACACCAGCACAACTAGGATGTATATCACTTTTTGTGATATAAGACAATAATATGCAATAACAATATATAAGACAATAATGCTAGCTCCGTCCCTCTCTTTTAACATTCTATAATTTTTGTTTTAAATTCAATTTAATAAAAATGGTTTCCAGCTATATATCTTCATTGGAAATTGGAATGTAAAATTCTCTCACTAAATTTTCTAGTTGCTCTTCTACCCCTCATATACAGTAGAATAAAAAAATAAAATTGCTGTATGCTTTTAAAAAAATTTTATTGCTCTATTCACTACAAGAAACTTGAATATAGGTGCCTAAAATGGAAACATTTTTTTGAACAGTATCTATGTACAGTAGAATAAAAAATAAAATTGCTGTATGTTTATAATAAAAAGTTATTTTGCCCTATTCACTACAAGAAACTTGAATATAGGTGACTAAAATGAAAACATTTTCTTGAACTGTTAATGATAAATCTCAGCAAATACTTATATTTTGTACAATATCTAAGTAAAATATTTAATTAAAAAATAAAATAAATTTATTCAAATATATTTATATAATATAATATATATGATATATTATATTATATATTATATTATATAATATATTTATATTTAATATATTTAAATATATATTGCTTTTATAGCTGTTTTCTGAAACGTCTTGTACATGTGAAAGAAATGGCTCTGTTTCGTGAAAAGAGTAGGGAAGACAGTGGATGGGATTGGAATAAGGAAAAATAGAACTAAGACATGGGAAGGTATCTTGATATGTAGGGGTTAGACATTAAACTAAGAACATGTAAACTAAAGAAAAATCATTTTATTTCCATTAATTAGTCATTTGTACAAGAAGTTGATAAATAGCATGCTAATAGTTTTGATACACTTCCTGCGCAATTAATCAAAATATAAATAAATAGAAAAATATATTTTTTCTGTTTCAGGTGAGTTCTTATCTTGCTGCTCTAAACTGCTCAAATAAAGAAGCTTGAAGCAACACTTGTGTTGAACTGCAATACTTTTGTAAGTACTTTATTTGGGGTTTATTGCTCATTCCAACTGCCATTGAATCTTTTTTCCACTCTAGGGTTTCCAACAGTTTGATGGATCATCAATTTTAAAATCACAAGAACATTTCTATCTTGAAAATGGATTGAGACAATAAAATTAAAAAAATATTAGTAGGCCTAAAATAATAATATTACACTACATTATGTAATATATAATGATATAATATAAATAAAGATGTTATTAATTCAGCACTATTCTAGATTTTTCTTCAGCACTTTATTATTTTCCTAATATTTTTTTCTACTACAAATTTGTTGAAGTTAAACAAAGATGAGGAATTCTGTTCATTCCCCGTTTCAAAATGTGCAATAGACAAAATTTTGTTTAATTATATTACGGAGTAGCACAACATCAATAAAAACCCTTGATTAATTTTATTATGTTACCTTACAAATTACCTGAGCATCAATAAAAAGTCTACATGAAATTTGTTACATTTATTTAGAAACACTAGTTTTGGTTTGAGGCTAGGTTATATCAATTTAGTGTGTGTTGAAGTGAGAGTCGCATTTCCCCCAGATTAATTATGAATCCACTTCCACATTCAGTGGAATCTTACACATCGACACCCTGTGGTCTTATTTTATGTTTTAGCCACTGTTTTAGGTCGAAATGCTTCTCTCGGCCACGTTGCTGCCCGCATGTGATTGAAAGTACACGGGGTCACGCTTTTCCCCGTCACGATACTTTGTCGTGTATCTAAGTGCCTTATTCATGTGTCACGGGGACGAACAGGGCTTAACATGCCGGCCTTGCCAGCTCGACTAGAAGCCGGCTATTTACTTTGCCAACAAAAAGGATGCTAAGTCAGTCAAGTAGCCATAGATTTGTTGCTGATTTTCTCCTAGGAACGTTATTCATCTTTGGTTATACAAATTCCTCATTATACATATATTCCTCATTATACATTATATTCCTCATTATAAATGTATAATATCTCATTATTTTTTTAATGAATTTCTATATAATAATTTATGAAATGAAATATGTATTGTTCCTCTATAAATACAGCAGATACAAAACATCCAAGCAGTACAATAATTGAATATTTGAAATTAAAAATTATATTACGAGTACAAATTAAAAAAAATCATAGCATTTATTCAAGATTGGAATGCCCTGGTTGAATGTAGGCACTACAATTATAAAATTAAAAAAATAATAATATAGAACAGAATCACATCAATATTAGTATTTTGTTAGGAAACATGCATCTCGAGGTAAAAAACCTGTGAGAGATGGCAATACAAAATTATTAAAGTTCAGTGGGAAATAGGGGTTTAGGCCGACCAGTTTATTAAAACACATTAGTATTGTGTTGAAGGCTTCAAAATTTAGCAATTTGGCTTTGAATAAAGGCTATGTTCTACATCTGAGTCCAAATATTATTCTGAAACTCATAGGTACACTCTTCCTTTCATTTACCTTATCTAAGTGATTTGAAAAATATATCAACGTTCTCAAATTCCATTAGAAAGATCTTGACACGCTTTAGGAATTTTGTTCGCTCTACACATTGGCGTATTCCTAAGGGCAGTAAGTTTTAGAACTTAGTTGCTAGATGTGAGAAAAATTCTTAAAATGACTTTTATTTGGCTTAGGTACGCAGACTTCCAATTTATTTCTCTAAATGTTTTTTTTTAAGTTATCGTTACCGCTGATATTTCCACTTCGATCAAAGAAATATTGAATACTGTTTAATTTTTCACATTGATTCTTTAAATTTTATAAAGTTTTAATTTATTTATCTCATTATTCGTTGAAGACATTTAAAAGTAATTTCTTTTAATCTCAGTGATTGGTATAATTGAAAATAATAGATTCTTTTTTTACTTATAAAACTATCCTTATCTTATTGAATTTTTTAGGCATATTGATAAGTTAGTTGTATTACTCATCTTATTGCTTACGAACTATAATAGGCTTGTTAGGATTATTGTTGTACTTATATTACTCCTCTATTCTATTTGGTATTGATCAACTCAGCTGTTATACGCATTAAGCTTAGCTAATAATGTATAATCTAATTTAATTGCATACAAATTTGTCCCTAATAATAATATAATTTTGAATTAAAAAAAAAGCCAAGGTGGGGCAATTGCTCATTCCTTTTTTTAAATTGGAATAAATCATCTCATAAATGATGTTAAAGATCCATCTCACTCTTGACAACAGAATGAAACGGCCGTTACACCATGATGTGAGTCACAATTTCCACTTAGAGGTGTTTTTTTTTCAATTTTTATCATCTCATATTAGTTGAGTTTCATACAGATATTAGATTCCTCAGAAATTAATGAAAATAGTTTGTCAATAGTCTATACGTCACTGAGTAAATCTATAGCCTACCTACTTGTAATTTGAGTTTTGAAATTGCAGTTAACTGAATAAATTCTTTTATTTTCAATGGCCTAATGACGTCATCGTAACTATCAGTTATGATTGACTCATACTAAATCGCAGAGAGCGTGAAATAAGTCTCCAATCTCTGTGCAACAATATAATTTTCATAAATATCCAATTGAAGTAGCTCACAAATGTCAAGGATGAATAATAGTTGAGTTAAACCTTTTCTTTGCTGTGTTTTTATGCAATTTACTCGATAAAAATTTGCGGAAATAAACAAGTAATTGAAATAAACGTGTGTTCAATTGACTTTCGAAAAATTATACACTTCTGTATAACTTATAAACTTCTGGAATCAGTGGCGGATCCATGGGGGGGGGAAGGGGAAATCCCCCCCCCCTCAAACGCAAAAGAAGAAGAGGAAAGGAAAAAAGAAGAAGGAAAGGGGAATGATAGCAAACAGTGAAGTAGTGGGAAAGAGATGACAAGAAGAAAAATTGGTAGGAGGAGAAAGATAAAAATGAAAAAAGGGCGAAAAAACAGAAAATAAAAAGTAGAGTAAAATGACACAGCAATGCCAACAATTCATTTTCTATTGCAAATAATGTTTACTTAAGTACTTGGTCTGTTAATAATGTCAGTTCCGAAAGGTTTTTCTCGACTCTGCGGCTTATGACTGAAGACCACTATGGCAGAAAAAGCAGACTCGTGTTGTTAGCCCTATTTTACATTCACTCAGATATCACCCTAAAGCCTAGACCCTGGACCCTAGAAACTATGGACCCTTAGCCACGGTTTCCTAGAACGCCGATTTGGGTTGAATTGACAGCGGACAGGGCCGCACACACTACAATGTATAACTTTGGAATATGTTTATAATAGTATATTTGATTAATTTTATATATCCTGCTATTATATTAATATTGTCTTCTATTATATATTATATCCTTTCAATAATACATTGGAAGCTAACCTATAATTTCCAACAAAACTCCATCTTGTTCAAGGCTGATAACCAACCTATTAATACTAAGAAAGTGGCAACATATTGGAGTTGAAACTTTTTATCTCGAGCTGGGCAGATCAAGATGGTATATTGTAGGAAATTATAGGTAAACTTCCAGCTTATCATTGAAAGCAGATAATGTATGGAAGAAGATATATGAATATAATAGCAGGTTATATTTTATTAATAATCGAATATATTATATCATTATAAACTCTATTTCGAAATCAAATCGAGTTTATATATTTATTTTATTTTTTATTCATTTATTGTGACAAATTTGCAACGAATTTGAGCAGACTCAAGTCCAAAACTGCTCTCTTCAGAAATAATTTGAATATGTTACATCGTCCAAAACATTGAGGTTAACACAGACTAAAAATTTAAGATTTGCTAAAAACCTCCACTCGAAAAATAACAAAATGAATCTCCTCACTTTACCACTATTAATTTAAAATTTCACTTGAAACGAAACATTAAAAACAGTTAAAAATAGTTTATAGCCTAATATAATACTTTTATAAAAACTTTTGAGCCATAAAATATTGTCTTGTTGCTATGATGTACAACCAACATTGCAGTGTATGCGGCCCTGTCCGATGTCCATTTAGTCCAAATCCACGTTTTAGGAAACTGAAGGTTTAATAATTAAAAGCTGTAGTAAATAGTTGAAACGAAACATTAAAAAACAGTTAAAAATAGTTTATAATATTAAAATTTGAGAAAATCTATTGAGTCGAAAAATATTATCTTGTTGCTATGGTGAATAACAAACATTGCAGAGTATGCGGCCCTGTCTGATGTCATTTAGTCCAAATCCGCGTTTTAGGAAACCGAAGGTTTAATTACTTCAAGCTGTAGTAAATAGTCGAATGTCGACATTTGGCGTGTGCAGTCAATCAAGGAATATTCCGGAAGTGAAAAATGAAGTCCTAATGAAGCAAGATTGTTGGTAGAGGGGATTTTGCTTGTGTCAGACACTGGGGATGATGAATGTGTACAGACCGCGGTCCATAACATGGAGAACAAAAAATGTTCGTTAATCGCGGTCAAATACGCCCCCAAATGAGGTCTTAATTGCTTGTTTCACGAGAGACTTGTAGAAATAACATTAGAGAGGAAAACAGATTAGTGGTGGGGTTTGTGAGAACAAAGAGGGGAAATTTAATATAGGTGGGAGGATATTTTGTGTTCACGAATAACAGTTTAGTTTGGAATGAGCTGGCGAATTTCACTCGAGCAGAATCAGAGTTGTATAGGAAGTATAATTGGATGAGGATGTTGGGCGAGCACGTGGTTTCTGAAGGGAAGTAGATGCACTTATGGTTCCTGTGGGAGTTTCAGGTCGTTTCGCTGGCATTTCGACCTTTTCTGAACGTTTGCTTTTCTGATTTTTCCCCTTGAGGATTCGGTTTGCAGTGGGGAGGAGATATGACTCAAGTAAAGGAAGAAACTCCAGCACATGATGGATTGTACTAGCTGCTGGCACCCATAATTCTTGTCCCCGTCATAACTAACTATCGTCTGTTGAGCTCAGTTTTGTTTGCCTTTTTCTTCTGGACTATTCTAACCAAACTACTTATCTTTTCTTGCTCATGATGTAGTTCTTCTTCTCGTCTGCAAAACCTGGCCTCACTCCTTCTAATTAGACCGCCCAACTGTTCGGTGCTCTTCCTCCCCCATCGTTATTCTGCATTCTTCCTCGATCTTCGCGTTTCTTCTTTTCGTGTACCATTTTTCACTCTGCCCGTTTTATGACAGATGGACTATTAGATGCTCAATGATGCTACGTGTGTCTAGTGGCAGTCACACTGGGTGCAGATGTGGAAAGGTGTCAACCCCGAATTCTGATGTGGTTGATGACTTTTTGTCACGGTAGAGCTATTATTATTGCCCCTTGTAATGTCCCTTGTGATTTATATTGTTTCCTATGAGTTACAACGATTAGAACTAGTAGTAGTAAAAAATCTTTATTAAAACTTTCAACATTACATACAATAAAAAATAATAATAAATGTTATGTAGGAATGGCCTAAGGCCGTTTGCCTACCTTTAGAACTAATTATAATAGTACTGCACTACTTATAATGTTATAGCTCAGTTGTAAAACATTTGTTTTCCCAATTAGATACAATAAGTGGACAAGGTGGATTGGATGGAAGGTACGTGGAGAATTTTAATGGAATGCTATTTAAACTGCAATATTGTTCAGTTGTTATTAAACTACTACAGTGTACAAACATATGTATAGTGTATAGTGTCAGTTCAGTTGTAGTAGAAGTCAGACAAAATGTAATATAGTAAAATTTTAAAACATTTCTTTTCAATAAGATTCGAGTGAAGTGGGACAAGAAATAAGCATTGGTGGAGTTTATATTACAGAACACTGTCAATCGAATTGTAACAATTAAGTCCTTTCAATATGTTCTCAAATTATTTACCAACCCTCTTCAGTTTCTTTCACTTTTCCCTCATGCAATACTTCTTTATTTATCATCTTTACTCCTCAGTTTTCATCTTGTTTGTCCCATACTTTGATATAATGTATAAATTTCATAACACCATTTGTAAAATCAATTATCCCATTAACCATGCACAAGTCTCAGATCTGTATTCATAAACATAGCGTGTTATTCCCCTAACCCAGGGGTGACTTGTAAAGCATCCAGAATAAGGGTTATCAAGTTTTCCATGCGATAAGTAAGCCACAAGGTCGATTAATGAATACGTACCTGAGACTTATGTGTGCTCATCATCAGCAAAAAATTAAGCCACTCATCATTAGCCACCGTTAATGATATTGTTATGGACACAGAAAGAAGGAAGGAACAGTGATTTTTAGTGTTGTCTACCTATGTCAGTATTGATTTCCAGAAGCAATTAATTACTCTCTTCGCCTTGTAGTTCATCCGTGACACCTTTGGAATGTTCTTATCTTGGAAATTAAAATAGTAAAATGAATGGAGAATGCTTATTGTGAACTTTATGGAAAATGCAAGAATCCTTATCTATTTATTTTAGATTTCGATAGAATTGTATAGAGAAATCGAGAACCTACTCGAAAAAATGTATAAATAGGAGAAACTCTCGTAAAAGTTAGTCAGTTGTGATTCGATCTTTAATGTGATAAGTGGCAGATTTAGAGTGACAGTTACAGTTTCCGCTCATACAAACCGGCGGATTATCAGTGAGCGCTTATACAAACTGTGTTTTATGAACGTTTGTTGTTTAAGTGATAATCGCAGTATGTCGTGACAGATTATTATTTAGGCTTACTTAACAGTTTATATAGTGACTCGTAAGTGCTTGTAGAGTTCCAACTGTTATGTATTAGACGCTTCTCCTTGAATTATTGAACAGTTATTATTTGATATTTGATTGGCTTTTTAACAGTTAGTGATTGATTGTTGAACAGTAGTTTTGCAAAATATTTATTAGCTGAGCATTATCGATTTATCTGCTTCTGATTGCTTACTTTGTATAAGAACTGATTAGTGCGAGTTGTGGATAATTTGTGTTAATTTGAAGTGTTGCCAGCGTTATTTCAGAGATAGAACCCGTAACAATATAATTATTACATTGGCGTTGAAATAGTGTAGATTTACACAGGTAGCACTGGCTCACATAGTTGAGAGTTACTGTCTCTACTTTGTTATTTTTCTGTAGCTGTTGATAGAAAACAATTGGTATTCGTAGTATTCTTGGCAAATTCCAGCTGTTCGGTGTGTCTAATTGCTGGCGGCGCAACAGGTGATCTATGGTCTGATTTTCACCCCCATCCGCGATCCAGAAGGCGGATCCGATGGATGGATGGGTTCGAAGCGGAGTGGAGTCGAGCTGCACTAACCGGTCATAATTCACTCGCGGTCCACGAATTTCAGTTACAATAATTACAGTCTTCTTTCGTTCGCAACGTGTAACGAGAAACGGATGTTTAAACCTATGTTCTTCGCGTTCGTTCTCTTTTTTTTGTCCGTCTTTTTTCTCTCTTTCTTCTTATATCTACAAAATAAATCATGTAATATATTACTATGCTTTACATGAGAGTATGAGCCATAATGTAAGTTATGTTTTGCTAGATTCTGCGGATTACATGATTATTGTACTGGTGAAAAGTATTGCTGGCGTGATTTCAGTTAACCATGGAGCAAGTCTTTTATTTAGTGATTTTTTCAAGCAAGTTCTATTCCCAATCCTATCTTTGAAGAATGGAAGATTTGTTCTCATTGAAGTTAATTATTCATGCATTTCTATCGGTGAGATGTATATTAAAAAAATTATTGCTGAAGTGATTTTGTCGTTCTGATTTCCACAAGCAAGTCACTTATTCATTGGCGTTTTAAATTAATTTGTATCACCTCTCTTCATCTACCTATAGAGAACGAAGGATTTGCTGTTCTTATTTTAGTTAATATTCCTGTTCCTAAATGGGGCTTAATTTGGGAAAACGCTATCTTCGTCGGCCAAGATCAAGCCCTTATTTGAAATGAATCTCAGACAATACCAAGTACAGTACACTGGACTAAGAACTGATCGTTTTTACATAAGGCTAGATCTGTTAAATCCTGAAAAACGTTCTGTTCTGTTGCCCATATAATGCATTTTTCCAAGTATTTTTGCTTTTTTGTCATCTACATTTTGAGATGGGTGTTAGTGTTTCGTGAAACATCTTTCCTCCAGTCTAAATAGACTCTTAATAAGCAGGAAATATAATTTACATAAGAAATATGTTGATTCAAACATGCTGCAGAAGAGAAAATGTATTGAACATTCAAATAGCAAATTTACTTATCCTCGAAGAATCCAGGGGTTGAGCTTGCCTGATGGGTCCAAATCCAAAGTACCTGAAGCTATACACCCATTGGTTGTTGGGATGGAAAAGGGATGTTCTAATAGGATTAGATCTCTATTGTGAATATTAAACATTCCGTTTTAGCCAAGGTTGCAGCTTTCTTTCTAAATCATTTTTCATCTATTTCCATATCTTCATCGATTCATTCATTCAAGTTGAAATTATATAATCATTTGTTAGATGCGTAGAATTCATGTTTTCTTAATTATTATATTATGTAAAAGTTACTCTTTAAATTCATTGCAAAAGCATATTATATTTAATTTTTAAAACTGTTAATTTCGTTTAAATAAGTTACATTGTACTTTAGCTTTATTCATTTTATTTTTGTGTTCTCTTTTATTTTAATTTAAATTTTTGTTTATTACTTGCGCAGATGTAGAATTATTCATTATTTGTAATATGATATTGTGATGTCTTTTGTGTTTCAATAGTCTCTAGCCTTGAAACAATTGTACAATAAGTAATATTCTATTCTATCTTGCTGTCGTTAATCAACCACTCTCGAGTAATGCATGTTGAATTGATTGACTAATGGTGATCTTCTGTAGGTTTTTATGACAAACAGCATCCCTAGCCAATGACTATTCAGACCACACAAACACAATACACTTCAAGATTGTGAATGTTAGATACTTATGATTTTGCCATACTATAACTAAATAATATAATAATAATAATAATAATAATAATAATTTATTTGCCAGAACATTTATAAAACAAAAGAAGTTGAATACAAAGAAATTTAAATCAATAAATGTTTCCACATAACAATATGAAATAATAATCCATCCTGGCACAGCCGGCAAGGGAATACCTGAGCGCCTGCTGCGAGTTCAAAAGTAAAAATAAATATATCTATGGCCGCAAGTTCACACTAGTTACGGACCACAAACCACTACAGAGATTATTTGGAAATTCTAGAGACCTTCCAAAAGTAATAAATAATCGTTTAGTCAGGTGGGCTATTGAGCTCAACCAATACAGTTATCAAATAGAATATAGGAAAGGTGAGGATAACGTTTGTGCAGATGCTTTATCCAGACTTCCGATTGAAGAAGATCAGCCAGAAGAAACTTGCATTAAGTTTTTAAATGTGGATAAGGTTAACACTATCATGTCATTTGAACTTTTAAAGGAGCAAACACTGAAGGATAAAGAACTCAAACTAGCAAAAAACTATGTTTTAAGGAATGCATGGCCTATGGAAGTTCCTGAACTTCTAAGACCCTATAAGCAAAGAAAGGACGAACTTGTGGTGGAAGATGATTTATTGCTGTGGTTTGGAAGAGTTGTAGTTCCAATATAAATAAACAAAATATGAAGCTTCTCTTTATGATCAAAAATGAATGTTATCCTGATATGAGTGAGTAAAATCAGCCATTTTCAAGAAATACAGTGTCAGTTTTACACAGATTATAAAAAATAAGTACCAACAGTTTGTTAATGCGAGTAAAATGTCAACAAGTATAGCTCATTGAGCAATGTACCTTACTCGAGGCTCATATAACCTAGAAGGGGCGCGGTCCGTGAGAACCGCCGCGGAGACCGTTGAGGGGTCTCCTAGACCCGTACCAGTGGTGACCGCTAGACCGCAATTGGCTGCGATCCAGGTCTGGCTCTGGCGGCGATGCCCAAGACAACGCTATCTGACATCAATGTACCATATCGAGCTAGAAATTATACTAATGAAATTCTTACATAAATTAATAACGAGTTGGTGTGGTCGCGAGGGGGCCTGCAGTGGGAGGGGACTCTGTCACTGTCCATAAATTATTGTCGCCAGCAATGATGCAGTATTGCGACAATGTATGTCGACGTTGAGTGGCTTTCAATGCAAACACTGAACGGAAAGTGCGACAACCAGTGTCAGGATCTACACACATAAGACGACTCTGTATTTGCACCCGTCACTACTGGCTTCCTGAACGCTGCAACATATGCAAAATAAATAGGATTATTGCTGAGTTTTCTGTGTTATTTTGTTACAATTTTATCAGATGGAAAAGTGAAACAATTTATGGTCTTTTATTTCAAAAATAATTAAATTGCCCCAATTTTATTATATTATTTTAAAAATATTCTGGACTATCACTTGATATTTTGAAAAAATGAATAACAATGTTTCGCTTTATGGAGTGTAGAATCTACGGTCAATAAATGAGTATAAAATATTGAATCTACCTAACTGAATAAAGATTATTATCAAAATGTTCTATATTATAGTTGATTGTTTGAATTCTAGAACTGGTTTTATACATGATATAGCATTCTATGCTTGTAATATAGTAAATATATGATATTGTTTACTATTATCTTGAATTGAATGACTAAAACGATTTTCTAAGTCTCAAGAAAATCAATTTTAATGTCAATTATAATAAAATTCTCAATAGTAAACGATATAAATTAACATTTCAATCTTCCTTCAGTAAAACATTACTTCATCATTCATAGTCATCATGTGATAAACAAACAAGCTTGAATAAACATCTCTGAAGATGTAAGAAGAATATTATATCCAATAATATTTTTACAAATATATTAGCAAGCTGTGATATATGTGTACAATTTTATCTATGAGATTCTTTCAATTTATTTAAATTTTTTAATTTTTTTTTTCAATTCATCTATAAGAGACAATCATTTTTTTTCATTAACTACTAATATGCAAGTAAAGAAGTTCTGTTGATAAGACTCCACGTCGGCGAGCAAGTTTTTACTTTTGTCGGCGTGTAGCACAAATTTATAATAATACTGTATTTCTTTTTGTGTGTAGAACTGTAATAATATTATTGTATATTATTTGTATTCGGTTTTTGAGCAATAAACGATTTGATTTGTTTTGAAGTGGAGAAAATGTGACTTGAAATATTGATTCCGATTGAGCAGCTATTTTATCGAGCTACAAAATATTCCTGTAATATTCATTATAAGATTATAATTGATGTGAAAAAGTTTTCTAGAGTGGAGTTTACACCGATAAAGTGCAGAAAGTTCTCATTTTTCTATAAAAAACAACATTAGCAGAAAGAAAATGCATTTTTGTTATGAAACTGCATATTAGCAGTATACTTCTGTTGTTGTCGGCGGTGAGGCAATGAAAAGACTCCATGTAATAAACGAAGGAGTAGAAAATTGGAAAATAACATGCGAAACGAGTTGAGAAAAATGAAATAGTATGTGATGAAGTGGGAAGAGGTGAAGTAGAAAAAGGATAGAAGAAGAAGAAGAAAAAAGAGGAGTTATAGGAGGAGGAGGAGGAGGAGGAGGAGGAGCAGAAGGATGATTCCCAAGTATGCGGCCGCTGATCGAGGCTATTCATATACGGAAAGAAGTAGACGTTTATAAATATTGCAAGTGCCATAACTTGGGGAGAGGTATACCACCATCATCATTATCATCATCATCATAATCATCATCGCAAGCTGTGCTCCAAGCCTATTTGGACGTTGCTTTTCTGCGCTGTTGTTATTAATAATAACAGAAGCGTCGTACCCAGTCTTGTTTAGGAACAAATTCTTCTTGAAACAGGAAGATCGAGATGAGCACCATACACCATGCTGTCGTCAATTAATCAAGCGAATTTTAATTCGGATATTTTCTACAGAGGGCGCGTACGCTGGTATACATTATTCATAGGATTTATTTATGTTTGGCTTGGTGGAAAATCCGTTGTATTTGAGGAAGAGAGAGGAATTGTAGAAGCCTATGCGTCGCAAGCTTCGATCCCATCCGTCAGAGTTGCATATTACGACCCGAGGTCAAGACCGGTCACAGTGAGGACGTTCCCTGAGTACCGAACCCTAGCCGTCATCGGCATAGAATAAGCACTCGTCTGATTAACTGCCGTTCGTGATTTCTGGCCCCGGGACTCCCTGGACAGGTGATTCCCCGGGGGGCGGGCTAAGCACGGCTGTAGCACGGGGCACATTCGAAAGATGGCCTGTACTGCACTTTTTGCTCCAATCATTGAACCACGCATCGTTTATTGCAATTTTAACTAGATTGCACTGGTGGCATTGCGACTATCGCAGCATGCCCGAACCCTGTTAAGACGATGACCACTGCTCTAGGTTAAGGATGTTTATTTGTATTAGCTGAATTTATTTGCTGCTTGGTTCGTATTTGATTTTGCAATAAGAATACTCAAATCAAAAATAAAAATTTATTATTCAATCAATAACATAATAATTACAAAATCCTTTTAGTTAAACTTCAGAAATATAGAATATGTTATATCAGTAATTCACCTTTAGAAGCCCCACTGTAAAAAACTGTGTGGTGGGGTATATGAGTCTATGTTAAGTTTGGTGTTGAGTATATGTTAATATTATCTTCTTTTTAAATGCTATATACTGAAATACAACTATGAAAAATCATTGCTACTAGTCTGTAGACTACTACATGTATATATATTATTTCTGTACGCGTACAAGTAATTTTGACATTGAAGAACGCGTGAAATTCCGAATAATAATCTTATGAAAGCACAACATGGGAGTGTTTGGTGGCTCTCTGAGCGTGGTGTCAGGGCAGTCTTGGTGTTCAGTCACGCTCGGGACTGCACTTGGAAAAGTGATCGACTGTAATAAAATGGCGTTATTTGCTTTACTAACATTTACCAGGTGATTCGGAATCCACCTCATGCTTCTCACAAGTCTCATGTCGGCTTCATCAGCAATTATAAATATCTTTTTTAGTAGAGGTAGAAAAAAAAACTGCAGAAGAATGTAGAATTGATGGAAAAGGTAAAGGAGGAAAAAAAGATGATTAATAAGCTGTAGAAGAGATAGATACATAAGCACTTCAGCAATGGAAAAGTATGAAAAGCGCTACATAGACCATACAACCTGGTTCACCAATGCTTTATACTTTCCACCAGTTACACCATCAAGAATGATCACGAAAATCATATACACGTTCTTCGATGTTTTATTTAGGTGCAATGAGGAACGGCCGAATTAAATTAGAATCAGTTCATGTTGTGAATAAGCAACATGCTCTGCTAGGGCTGGCTAGGGCAAGCTAATACATGCTAGCTGGCACGTACTGCTAGCAAATCAACTTGTTTATACGTTTCTTGACTTCGCACAGTACAGCGGGCTGTTAGGCATCATGGTGTAACTCCATGAAGTAGAAATTTTATGGTTCAGTTTTCTATGTCCTACCAAACACCTTTTTCCCTCCACAACTTCACAGGGTCCTGGTGGTTGTTGACAATTATTTGTATTGGTTTTGTAGGATTTGTGGAAAACAAGTCGTTAGCAGTTTGCATAAACTAGGGTGAATTAGAGTGCGTATTCCCATGGCTACATAACACTGAATTTACTTTTTAGGCGAATGCTATGTGTGGTGGTAGTATTTAAGAGAGCTCTTTTTTGGGATTCGACTCCATATGAGATCATAGCTTGTGTAAAAATATTGGTGGAGATGAAAATTTGGTAGTCATTATCTAATCCTTACCCCAAAAACTGATTTTAGATGCTTCAACTCAAACTTTGAAAAAAATTTCAAAGAAATAACATTAAATTGGAATAATGCATATTTTCATTATGCTAACGGTGTACATAATCAATTATATAATAACAGTATTTTACCGAAAACGGTAGGATATACTGTACTCTCTCACTCTTTCCTCTTTTATTTTACATCAGCTATAGAAAATATGTGAGTTTTCACTGCAAAATATTTTTTAATTTTCTTGCGTTTTACAGTTTATGACAGTTTATGATTATACAGTATTATTAAACAGATTATGTAGTTTGCATAAAAAAGTATATTTCAATGAT
The DNA here is from genome assembly GCA_948455865.1 of Conomelus anceps. Lineage (NCBI taxonomy): Eukaryota > Metazoa > Arthropoda > Insecta > Hemiptera > Delphacidae > Conomelus > Conomelus anceps. Next base: position 28,202,850 of record OX418223.1, read on the forward strand.
TATTATTATTGTTACAAAAACACAACTAGCACAATTAATTACACTATCTTAGCCCAAACCCACTCAAATCTAAGAGAATCTATATTCTGTTTTGCTTATTGTTGAAGTGAGCACTTTAAACTAATTTTCAGTCCTAAATTATTACAAAAATATCAGATAATCTGTACAAAATAATTGCTTTCAGATGATCATTATTAAATACTTGTAATAATGAATTTATCATAAACAATAAAATGTAAGTTAATAGTTTCATAGTATTTTTACTATATTCTCAAGAATATTTATTATACAGAACACAGTTGAAATTAATTTGCAAAGTAGTTTCATAGTATTTTTACTATATTTTCAAAAATATTTATTGTACAGAACACAGTTGTAATTAATTTTCAAGGTATTTTCATAGTATTTTTACTATATTTTCAGGAATATTTATTATACGGAACAGTTGTAATTAATTTTCAAAGAAATGTTCAATACCACATAGAAAATCATGTAAAAACAGGAAAACAGTTATGGTCACATGTTAGTTAATGAAATAACTATTGGCAAAGGTTATTGAAGAGGCTGAAGAAAATAATTATTTATGAATAAGTTTAGTAATAACTGCAAGAATAGCGGTAAAAAGGAAGGGAACAGAGTCTGGAACCAGTTTGCCTGCGGCCAACCAATACCTCATTATTTGCGCGCACACACGTACTCACATGCACAACACATACATTCACACTATTATCTATGCTTCGTGCAACTAATTTCCATGTGATAGATGCAAGCCAATATTCTCTTGCATTCTCCTTCTTCACTGGAGAGTATTTTCAAAGCCAATACTTTCGGTTTGTTATTTTTCTCTGACAATACTAATTTGTACAGTTTAATAATTGGGGAAGAGAAATATTGACCTCTTAAATGTAGCTCTTAGTTTGGATTGGCTTATTTATGTCCTCTTGGTTTCCAGGCCTGCAATTGAAACAGTCTAGAAAATGAAAGCGTTGAATGAGAGGACTAGATGACAGAGAAGAATGAGGAGGAGAAATAAGAAGAAGAGTAAGAGTAAGAGAAGGCTATGAGAAGGAGGATGATGATGTAATGATGAATGATGATATCATTGATTCGTAAGAAAATATTGATATGGGAATGGAAAGAGAAGGAGGTGGTGACGAGAGAGTAGTAAGATAAGGATGATGATGATAAGACTGTGCTTCTGAGATGATAGTAGAGAAGGAGGGGAGGACTAGAAGGAAGAGGAACAGTGATGAATAAATTGATAGATAATGGAAATTATTGTGGTTTCTATGAAACAGAACAAAAGTTATTGTCAATCATCTTAGTCAATACCACTCTAGTATAGTACTCAATTTTGCCAGTGTATCTTACATTGAGATACTGTATGGAATAAGTTAAAAATACAGTAGAATCTCGATTATCCGAGTCCCGGTCAACCGAGCCTCCGGGTTATTCGAGCTAGTGATGAGAGAAAAAATTAAAATAAAGCTCTTTATATTTTAAGAACAATACGGTGGGAAGATGTGTTTCATACTTTTATGATTTAATATCATGGTCTCAGTTAAAATAAGGTGTGTAAATAGTTATTTTACGTTTTAACCTTGTTATAAAAATTAATTTTTTGACTTTTCCTGGTAGTAGCACATAACCTCCGTATTATCCGAGGTGGTCTTGGTCCCAATTACATCGGATAATCGAGATTCTACTGTAGTATTATTAGAAATGCTGTACATTTCTGTCAATAGTCATACAATGAAAACTGAGTATTCGTACATTTTAGGAAATTAATATATTTTCACAGACCGGAATAAAATATTTATAACAATAAGAACGTTTAATATGCACATTTTATGATTTAAAAAATTATCAACTATTAAATAATTTATTTATTCATTCATCGTCACATTACATCAAATTTTGAATTTCATTCATAAGATTGGTGACATGTCAGTATTACTAAATCTATTAATTAGTCTATCTATTACTATACAGTATGGTCATATATAAATTTACAAAATTAAAAAAAAAATGATCGTTAATTTGTGAGATAAAATATTACTCTGCCATCTTAAAAACCAGTAGGATCCTTGGAGAAATCCTGTAGTTTCAATTTATTGACATGCTTTCCATCCCAATTCGTGTGTATTAGTTTTCCTTTTTAGGAATTATTGAGCCCAAAATGGTCTCTATACATCATAATTTCGTGTATGATGTATGTTCAATACGCGTGTGTAGTTGTTCATTTAGTAGGGCGTTGGTTGTTTGACGTTGCAGTAGGGTTGAAGCCAGATGGCTGGATCCTTCCCCAACAAAGCGCCCCTGCACAAAAGTTATGATTATTTCATTGAAATAATGACGTAATATTTGACGTTTGCCTCCGAACAAGAATAATAGAGATGGCACCTACCCTGGAAATGAACAATGGTGAACATCAGTAAGTGCATAATGAACATTACGTCCCATGGTGCATTCATACTGCAGTAATAAACATCACACCCCAATCACAAGAGTATCTTTGGTATTTTATTTGCTGTATGAATAAACTAATGTATGAAAAAATCCTGATTCACTTAAGGACATGTGGTAATACAGAACATATAAGGAGGTAGACATGGTTGATGACCGATGAAAGAAGAAGACGAAATTAATGAGAAAATCAGAGTAAAGCATGTAAAGAAAGAAAGGAGAATAAGGAAGAAAAAATCAAACATTAAACATTGAAATTTCAAAGCTTATTTTTTTGATATTCGTCATGTATTAAACAAAGTTTTACTGGCAATTTTTCATGTAATTTCGGGAAGTGATAGTCGTGAGCAGTAGCAGGTATCTGTTCAATCAGATAGAGATATGCTGCGTTCTCCTGGGCACTTTTTGTAAGGGTGACCGATCAGATTGGCCAGCAAAAAAGACACTGTTCTCTGCTGTAAATTCACTTCCCTGTGGTTCGGAACCCACCTAAAACTTTAGGTCCAGCTCATCAATCACCACCATCCAACTCATGACCCACGCACAGGTCTCAGACCTCTATGTGGCTTCATCCTCCAAAAATAAACTCATCAATTTACAAATTATCATTAGAAACAATAGTGGTAATCCTGCAGCGTAATGAAAAAATGAAATATGAGAATAATTAAATCTGCAAACTCATTATAAATTCGTTATGATTGGGAATAAAACTCAATTTTCATGAATATCTAACAGTAGTCTTCAGTTTTGAAGTTCTTGTTACAACCATTATTAAAATGTTTTGGGTAAACAGCTCATTGATAGTTGAATTTAATGTTTTTAAATCATATTTTACTTGTATACATAATAATAAATAATAATTTGTAGCTTATCTATTCTTATGGATTCCATCACTAAAATAATGCTAGCAACACTTGAAAGGAACACTCGAACTTTATTTACACAAATTACTTACTACAAGCACTAATCAGTTACATCACACAAGAAAACCAATAAGAAACAAACAGTTCCCTAACGTTCAACTAATAATGAATTAACTATATCACTACAAAAACTAATTACTAAGTGTCAATAGGCCGTTCAATAATTTAATAAATAACTTTCCAATAAACTGTTCAATGTAAAATGTATAAAAAACGGTTAAACACTATAAATAAACTGAACACTTACAAAGCACAGTCTGTCGCTGTAACACAATATGTAGCAGTAGTAATAAGTATGTATATGTATACTGTCACCACAAACTGTCATTTGTTTGGACGTAAAGGAAGTCTGAACATGAACTGACTCCCTGCTGATATTCACACCCGCTTTTATAAGATTTTTGTTTATTCTAGTCATTTCTACAAATATATGGGTCATTCTTCTATTTACTCGAACATTCTAGAAACGCATTTGTCATGCGAGAGTAAGGAAGACGAAGAGAGGAGACGAAATGAAGACAGAAAAACAAGTACATGTTATCAGTGAAACTGTGTGAAACAGCGTAAAACAATGTTTTCTTCTTGAGTTTCATAATACTATAAAATAATTAATTAGACCTACTTAAGAATTATTGCAAATAATTATGCAGTACTTTTATTTATGATAAACTGAAGTATTTATGATACTTTACGTTCATTTAATAAACCTTAACAACAAAAATAGAATAAAACATTCCATGGATACATAATTGGATTGTCAAAAATCATTACTCTTACTTCAGAACTACCGATTCTTAAACGTAGATTTCGAACATTCACCATTTAAAATTATTTTGTCGGTTTTTTCCATAATCCCTCGACGTGGAGTTATGCTACAAGTACATGAAATGTGGAGCATACATCTTTCATTTCTCTAGTGCCCATTCATTTATTTCCCACAAAACGCTTTCAAGATACATTCATGACAGATGCATATTCAGTGTTGTCTTAAATCTTCGTGATGGCTCTGTCACATCCCTTCACCTCTCCAACTCTCCACTATTGGTCCAAAGACAACTGTTTGTCACCTTATGTCTCTCAGAGAGTTCTTCATCACTGCTTCTTAACTAGCTGCATAGCTGAATATAAATCTTGACTCCGGAGGAGAAACATTCTAAACAATCCTTTCAAAGTCGCCTATACAAAGATGTGTTCACGTTAATTTATTTGAAATGATTTACATTTTCTTTTTCGGCTTCCTTATAATATATATAAGAAGAAATGACTTTTCTTCCAAAACTAGTGTAAGCTATTGCCTTGTAGCTTATTAATGGATGGAATCTATCATTGGCCGGCTGTAATGAATGGGCTTTGGACCTGTTTCTGAGCACGGCATCTGACGTGTGAAAACGAAGCCATGCTACTACTGCCACTAAATTAACTTTTGTAGGACGATTGCTTTTCTATTCTGTTCCGATTTTTGTAGCGACCATCCCTTTCATCTATCTAGATTAGGATTTATAGCTGTTGTATTTCAAACTGTCTTCATTTTATTATCAATTTTCATTCATTTGAATGAGCTTTTGTGGTTTTTACTTTTTTATTCAATTTAATTTAACATGTTTCATGAATTACAAAGGATTAAAGCTGCCGATACTTACTGTCCATTCTTTATATTAAAAATCGCAGTATGTTTATCATGCAAAGAAACTCTGCAAATTGTAACAAGAAACTATAATTATATTTCACCATACAGTCATTATCAACCAGAATATTGTTACGGTTTCTGTGTCTAAAATAACGCTGGCAACACTTAAATTTATCACTTGCACTTTATTAACACAAATAATCTATAACTCACACTGTTCAGTAATTTCTTACAGAAAAATAAGCAATTAAAAACAGATAAAACGATGTTGTTCAACTGATAATGAGTTTTCAATATTACCATACAAAAATCAATCACTAAATGTCAAAAGGCCGATCTAAAATTAAATAATAACTGTACGATAAACTGTCCAATAATATTCAAAAAGAAATGTTGAGGAAGAACAATTAACTTATGTAGCACAAGTCCGTAATACAGTAATAGGTAAAAGAATTATCACTATAGAACTGTCAAAAGAATTATCACTACTGACAACGAAAGTTCATTAGATGGTTTGTAATAGCGCCAACGGGATTGTACTGTGTATTAACGGGAACTGTAACTACTGCCACTTATCAACGTAGACCAATAACTGAACTACTTAACTGTCACACTTGTTTGTCATGACGAATTACAAACAAGACTGAACTAATTTACAAAAGTGTCCCTCTATTTATATGATTTTCCATAATTGAGATATCTCTGGATTTTTCTATCATCTTCTAAATAAATAAATAAAGAAACTAGCACTTTCTATAATATTCGAAAAGATTCCATTAATGTCTAATCAAACAACTAGAACATTCTACAAATTACCAAGTTAACACTATAAAAGTGTCACAAGCAGAGTAATTAATTGCTTAAAGTAAACATTTACATAGCAGATAACACCGAGAACCACTGTTTCTTCTTCCTTTCTATTCTCTCCAATTTCATATTCGCTACAATATCAACATAAAGTTTAAGTACAGAATACTGTGAGACTCAGTGGCGGCACTTGCTATGTGTTCAATGGTGCAATAACCCCCCCCCCCCCCCCCAAGTGATCATCATTACAGTTATCGGTTCAATTAAATAACCTGAGATATATAATTAAGTTGAATTCTTCCTTTATACATATGCATTTATTTTATTAGTTTTACATTAAAGCTTGGTCATTCAAGATGATTGAAACAGAGATGAAACTTTGATTTCTACGTACTATTAATATTGTTGCTTAAAAAGACTATTAAATGGACCTTTAGTGGCATTATTGATTAATTAATTTCATAAATTACGACAATAATAAAATATGTAGAAAATCTACAAAACTTATAAGTGGACTTTTCCTCTAGTATGTTCAATTGTCGGTTTCAGAGTGGTGACAAAAAATACATGAAAGTACACTTGCAGTGATAACACAATTATTTGATTTGAATGATTCTTAAGCCACCTCAGCCTTGTTCCCTTGAGAATTATTTGATAGGTTTAACCCTCAAGCAGAAATTTCATGATGAGGCTGGAAATCATGAGGTTGATTTTATTAAAATTAATAGTGCTTGTTTTGTAGTTAGATTTGGGAAATTGAGATGTACAAGTAATACTCATTTTCTTTGCAATACAAAGACAAGTTTCATCATTTATAATTTGGATGAATTTTTTGCATAGCATCGAACTTTGATTAATGATGAGTTGTTCTCTCCCTGTAAACAAATTCCAGCACATATGAAGAAAGCACTGTTTCCTCAATGCAATGATAAGTGAATAATTGAAAATAACTACTTATTTTAAATAACTTTTTATTTAAAAAATACATCGAACTATAGAAGAAGATTAGTTCTCAGTGATTGAAAACATCCACAGCTACAGTTATTGAAAATTTTTGAGACAAAGACAAACACCAATTGTTTAGCAGTTCTTCTTAGTACTTTTTGTTTTATCAGCTGTTGTACTAATTCTCTGTACATGCGAATATTTCTTTTTTCTTTCTAAAATCCTTTTTCTGTATTGTTGCAGGTAATTCTCACATATAACGAATTTGAGGAGCTCTGTTAGTATCTAGATGCAGGTAAATTGAACAAGTAGTTTTGAAATGTTTATTGTGACAACTCAACAGGTGCAATATTTATAATAAACGTCAGGTACAATATACATTACAAAGCAGATCACGAAACTTGAACAAGCTGAAATTTCTGGATCATGAAATTGGACATTTCTTGAAAATTAGTACCATAATGTAGTGAATATCAATGCTAGATGAGTTCAAGATGTCTTGCAAAGGCTACAAATTTAACGCATTTTTTTAATTTTATTAGTGAATAGGAATTTTAGATGAGTTCAAGATGTCTTGCATAGGCTACAAATTTAACGCATTTTTCAAATTTTATTTGTAACATACGTTACAAATTTAACATTATAAAAAGTAATAATTGACCCAACGATTAGAGGTCTCTGTTTGAAGTCGACCGTTTTGCATTTGTCTGTCTGTCTCTGTTTTTAACGCATTTACGGGTAAACAAGTGGACTGATTTAATTCTATTAAATTTTGCCTTCAAGGAGTGCCCAGCGATGTATGTGTAGGGTTGAAAAAAGCGCCTGCCCTATCATTTTTAGGGGGTGCAAATTACCCCCCGAGTATTGGAGTGTTTGATTTGGGTGCGGATTGTTTTAAGTTGAAATGGAGATGATTGAGCTTAATCCGTGACAAAAAATCGAAGCCCAATTTTAGTGAGGGGTTTCAAAGTATTAATAATCTTCAATTTTGAGATTCATTCAATTTTTTTTTTTTTTTTGGTTGGACGTTCTGAGCTGAGTATACTAAATTTTTGATAAATTAAACGTTTGAAAATGAGGGTGGAATTTTTTTTTCAAAATGCATTTTGTAGATAATTCCTGCTTTTCCGATTGTGGAAGAGAAACTATTTTCCTTAAATCATTTTCATACAAAGCACCAACATACGCGGTTTCACATTATCCCAATTGGTAGATTAATATAGGAAGTTAGTTTATTTATTTAATAAATTAAATTTTCTTTTTATAAAAAATCTATGAAGTTTTGGGTTCAAGAAGAAGAAGGTTTGCACCAACCGACTCTCTAAATATTAAGGGGGGGGGGGTGAGAACAGGTTAAAAAAACTCAAATATTGTGATAATTAGGGAATTCTTCTTCTCATCAGGTAGAGCGTAAAAATTCTGGAGACTAATTCGAAAAATTTGTAAAAATAATCCCCTTTCGAACTAGGGGCGAAATTGTAAATTGTAAATATAACTGAAAGAAAGGGGCAGGCTGAACAAATTTTTATCTTTTTTGTTAATTGATAATTTTTGTTTTGTATGATTAGAAGACAATATTAAGAGCTGCTAAAATGCATATTTACTCTTTATCAGGTAGAGTACCTTTAAACCTTTATCAGGTTTTTCAGGGGAGTCAAAAGTTCTAAACATTTAAAATTGCAATTTGTAGTTTCTATCATCAATGCAAGATTGAGTAATGAAATTTGAGTCAAAAGTGCTCTTGAATTTTTTTTGAAAATATCGCCCCCTTTTGAGTGAGAAGTCTTGGCGAGTGATGTTCTCTGTAAAATCACTGTTCTATGCTGTAAAATCACTTCCCGGTGGTTCGGAACCCATCTAAAACCCATCAATCACAGAACTACTAAGTACTTAATGTTGTCATTGATTGTCGTCATGTGCGTGCATCTCATGCCAACTTATCCGCTCTGAATCATAATGTACCTTTGGTTGAATATTAACAATTTTAATGTAGCTCATCCCAGCTACAGCTGTGATTTAATGCGTGTCTGCAGCTCTTTAGCGATGGGGTAACAAGGTGAAAAGCAGTTTGTTTTATCAAGTTATTGAAATATTCGTAATTGATGGTTAACCAGCTCTGTCAGCGGCAGTTTTTTATTTTATTTTTTTTGTTTTGTTGCCCGCGTGCTCACGCATAGAGCAGGATGCTCTCTTGAGTAGAGAGGCCCGGATCCTTGACATTTGATGGAGAACGTCGCCCGCAACCAAAAAACCAATAGCTGATGCCCTGCCCGGCTTGGCTGTTTTACTTCTTCCTTGTTTATTCAAATTGGCATAAGAGAAGTTTGGGCCAGCCATCTTCTTTTTGTTCTTATTTTTCGTCGTCTCGTTAACAACCCCAATTATCCTGTCATGATACTTCTTCTCATCCAGTCGGCTTACATTTTTATGACGTCGTGATCGGATCGGATGGGACCAGCGCGGCGGCGCCTATTACTATCCGAAATGC